>JASDQU010013143.1:22622-39162 GCA_032191745.1 Picea mariana | reverse complement strand
TGCAAATCAGTTGAAAGTTGAGAAAAGATGATGATTAAAAGTATACATACCATAGGCAATATAGGTCAATGATTGGTAGCCTACTATATCTGACAACATCTAGACCAGATGTAATGTAGGAAGTTGGATAGGTGGCATGATTTCAAGCAGCACCAAAGGAATCACATGTCCTAGCAGTGAAAAGGATTTTCATATATCTCAAAGGAACATAAGGGCTTGGATTATGGTATCCAAAAGGAAAGGATCTATCAATTATTGCCTACATAGATGCATATTGGGCAGGTTTCATTGATGATCAACGAAGCACTAGTGGAGCAACGTTCCACTTGGGTAAGTGTTTAGTATCTTGTCTAAGAAAGAAACAATCATCAATATCTTTATCTACATATTAAGCAAAGTATATTGCAGCAAGAACATGTTGTAAACAGTTTCTATGGATGAAACAAACTCTGACATATATACAGGTTGAGTATGATGAGCCCATTCCAATCTATTGTGATAATACAAGTGCCATCAGTATCTCAAAGAACAAAATGATGCACTCCAACATGAAGACCATTCCAATAAAGTATCACTTTCTATGAGAACAGGTTGTAGAGAAGAACATCATAGTTGAATATGTGGGAACAAAAGAACAAGTCATAGAAATATTTACAAAACCACTTCCACATGAATCCTTTAAGTATCTTTTCCAAAGACTAAAAGTAATTTCTACTCCAAAATGAATGATTTTGAATGCTTATATTATATGTCTTAGATTTACACGCAGAAGCACCATAAAGAGGACAGTTCAGGTCAGGAGATTTGTTTCAGGAAGAGTTCAGTTAGGGGGAGTATCCCCAAGGATAGTTTAGTTAGGGGGAGTAGTCCCGGATGGAAAGATACCTTTGCCAATGATGACAAAGGGGGAGATATTTATCAGATGTAGAGCACAGAGGCATGATTCCATGGGGACCGATGGTCACAGGAAGAGAATGAGTGATATGAATTCAGTATTGCATCATAGTGTTGATGTAAATGCCAAAGGGGGAGATTGCTGATTATTTGGGTTGGTTGTGATTGATGTCAACCCTTGAAGAAAGTTCGATCACAAATTTTGGTAGCACAAAGGTTTGGGTAATGGACCCAATTTTGTTTGATGTATAATCATATTTGTTTTAAGATATTTGAATATAAGACTATTCTATATGAATAGTACATGTCATGCAATTTCCGGCAGTATGTGGAATGTCACATAACTCCTCATGGTTAGATAGTTATGGCCATGTGAAGTTGAAGAACCCTCATGAGTCATCTAAAAGCCCCAAAATGTCAGAGTAGTCAAAGTAGTTGAAAAGAAGAAATTATTTAAATATTAAAGTGAAGTGATGAGTGTACTATAAGTCAAAGTAGATGCAAAAGAAATTATTTAAATAATAAAGTTAATGTAGAACTTACTAATTGTGGAAAGTGGTCAAGTTAAGTGGACAAGTGGTTATAAGTGGGTTAGCCCTAAAATAAGGAAAGTGTGTTAAGATTATTAGAAGGTAACCCCTTGAGGAAGCTACATGAAAGCATAAATAAGAGGAAAAGGTCTCTCATTTAATCACCTATTGAATATCATTGAATATCTATTTTGTGAAACGTTATTTGCGCAAGTATTATTGATAGAGAAAAGTGCAGAAGAAAAAGTGTGGAAGTAAAAAACTGTGGCAAAAAAAGTGCAGTAGAAATATCACGGCAGGAAAACTGCGACAGAAAAAGTGTGGTATGAAAAGTGCATCAAGAAAATCATGGCAGGAAAAGTGTGGCAGGAAAAGTGGCAAAAAAAGTGCGGTAGGAAAATCACGACAGGAAAAGTGCGACAGAAAAACTGCGGCAGAAAAGGCACGACAGAAAAACCGCGGCAGGAAAATCGCAGTAGCAGAATGCTACAAGAAGAAAAGGGTATGGTTTTCATATGTGTAATGTTGAACTTATGAATCTAGTTGAGGGTTTTCCTTGTAAATCCGTTGGATTCCCTCTTGGAAGTTTAGGGCTTGTTGTAGAATGGTTTTGAGGGAGATCTATTGAAGTATATTGTCAGTACACTTAGTTTTATTTATTGGCATATCTTGTGGTGCATTGTGAGAGACAATTGTTAGTGATATTGGTATATGATTGGATTATGAATGATACATCCTTGAGGCTACATAAAAGTGAGGTTATGGTACATTGTTTGATGTAAGGGTTTATGGTATTTGATTATTGATAGCATGATTTATTGCTAGAGAAATTTTGATGGTTATATTGGTATATGTATTTGGTATATGATTGAGGTACATGTTGGGTACATGTTTGTGCCAACTCATCAACTACTTGTCTCAACCATGTACCCAACATGNTGTGTAGTTGATGCATGATTGGTACAAAATTGGTACATGGTTGGAGAGACTTGTTAGTAGTATTGTTGACACATGGTTTATGGATGATGTAGCATACTTGTCTTGGTATATTATTAGAATAAGATATTAATCTTCGTGATGATTATGAGTTGTTGTGATATGCGTGTTTGATGCACATCTTAGTGATATTGAGCAAATGGTTGAGAGTTGTCTTGGTGATTGTTGTTGGTGAGTAGATCTGATTTGGTTGATAAGATTGATGAGACAAGTTGTTGTGATAGGTTTTTTGGATAAGTTGTTGTGACAAGTTATTTGTATAGGTTTGGTGCATGGTTGATGCACTTGTTTATGGTACAGGTTGAGGTACAGGTTGATGCATGGTACACATTGGCACATGTTATTGGTACATTTGGTTTACAGGTTATTGGTACAGGTTGTTTACAGGTTACTGGTATAGGTTGATTACAGGTTGTTTGTTACAGGTATTTTGGTGCAGGTTGATTGGTACATGTTTACATCATTATATCTCACAGTGATAGTGTGACAGTGGTTCTATAATTCTACTTATATTTCAGGGTGGTTGAACAGGGAAAGGAAAGGTGGTTGTAGCCACCGTTCGGTTGTAGCCGAAGAACATAGGGGGTTGTAGCCACCTTTCGATTGTAGCCGAAGAAGATAGGGGTTTGTAGCCTCCTCCTAGTTGTAGCCTAAGAAACTAACGGGTTGGAGCCTCCTTCTAGTTGCAGCTGGAAAACAAAGGAAGTTGGTGCTTACAATGAATGCATTTCTTAAAGACATATAAGAAAAATCATTCTGTGTTTTTCTCCCTCTCTGGGTTTCCACGTAAAAACAATGGTGTTCTATGTATGTGTATGATTTCTCATTTGTTCATTGTTTGTTTAATCTGAAACTATTGGATGATAATGCTACATTGATATAACACTTGCGTTTTGTGGTTAAAAAGGATTGTATTGCTCTATTTCCGATTCACCCCCCCCTCTCAGTAATCCAACATTATTAACCTTGCATCTATAATTTTCGCACTGATTTTACTGATTACTTAAATGGACTTCATGCTAAGATTTCTCTTGATTTCCACATCTTCAACCATTTTTTGAGTCGATGACGGATTTTCTAAATCCCTTAAGGGGTCCATCCTGAATTGTGGAAGTAGGTTGTTGGAAGACTTCCATAGTTCTTTGCTTGTTCTAATGACCTGCTCCTAGTTATTATTGATATCCGCAATCATTTTCATCCCCATATTCAACAGTCAAAGATATTTGATTCTATGTTTATCTGAATATGTTGGCAAGGTTTCAGGGGAGTTTTGATGGATATATTGCCATTATGTGACCCTACTATAGGCTTCTTGGTATTTTTTATATTTTTCCTGCATATCTTTCACCTACATACTCAATTTCACTTGATCATATTTTTCCTTCAATATATTATTGAGTTCAAAGAATAATTTCTTTTGGGAGTCCTGATGTTATTCATTCATTTTGATGTCCTCTTATCCAATTATTTCTATGACTACCATTTCTTTCTTACTTTCTTCCATGGTGTTCTCATGAAGTTGATGAACCTGTTGTAGTTTCCTAACTTGATATTTTATTTTTTCATTATATTTGTTGATCTCTAATTCTTCTCCTTTGAGTTTAGTTATCTCTTGAGCATGTATTATTATGATATTTCTATCTCATCTTGATATGTCTTTTGATTCATCTCGATCCTTTTCTCAAAATTTGTAGTCAATTTCTATTCTCGGAGTTGGATCTGTCTCTGCATTTCTCCCCTATAAGTATGCTCTAGTTTTGTGGCCCTTTCCCTAAATTTGTTGGAGATGGAACTTTTTACTGTGTCTACAAAATTTTGCAGTTCTTTTATTCCTAGTTTAGAAACATCTAGTCTGTCGACCATTTCATGAACTTACATACAGTTAGCACCAAAAAAAGAATTCAGGATCGATATTGCTTGGATAACATTATTTTTGGGGTTTGGGCCTGCTTTCCATCTAATGTTCCTCTCAATTGTATCGATATTTACCCCTCCTCTTTTCCTTTTGGAAGTTCTTTTCTCAAGAGATTTAGTCTTATGTCTATAGTAATATTCTCCAACTGCTACAACTACACATTCAACAACTAACCCAGGTATTTTGATTGAGAAACTTCCTAGTATGGATGCCAAGGGAGTTCATTATTCCAAGGCAACCATAACAATATTGATGTCAGGGTTTGTTGTGACATTTTTATTGATTTGTTCATGTTCTTCCATAGGAGGTTTAGCAATGTTCATGCTTCCTTCCTTGTCTCTCTTGGTCAGATATTGGTTTTTTCTCTTCTTTGACATCTTCCATTGAGTTTTGACCTTATTCTATTTTTGGTACCTCTCTTTATATTTGTCTTCCTTTATAGACAATTGTACATCCTTTTGTTTCCTATCTAGTTCCATGACTTCATGTTTGTCCTTATCTTGCTGAAGAAATGTTTTAAATTGTTCTATTCTCAAAAATTTGTTTGCATCTTAATATTTGTTGAATTGTTCCCTGACCAAGTCACTAGGAAGCCTTTTCAATACTTCCTAAAAATGTACAGCTCGAAAAATATCCTCACCATATCTAGAATGATGAGGTGTCTACAATGTCAATTTGTCATCTTTCAAGTGAGATTAGACTACATTTTGAGGGTCATATACCTTCTTTTCTTCAATGCATAGACATATTTCTTACAAGGCTACTGCTTCCTTTCTACATTTTTTATTGTTTAGGAGAGAGTATTGTCCCATGTGAATAGGGAAAAATGACCAATTCCTCTTATTCTTCTCTGATATATATGTTGCAACCCCTTTGTCTATTTTTGATATGCCACTTAATGGGACAACAATTTATCAGGTACATACTTGGGAAGAATATGAGGTGGTATTGTAGCTCCATAAATCCTAACATATGTATAGTATTTGGTCACATACCAATCCCCTATCCCTTTAAAATATTTGATGGCATCAAGAGATATTCGGTGAGGGTGAACCCCCAAAATGATTTTGTTTAAGGGTGTCGTAAAGTAATCCCAAATATCATAAATATGGTTCTTGTATTTCTCTTCCCAAAACCAAGAGAAATATTCATGAATTAGGGATTTTATTGAATCTCGGATCCAATTAAAAGTAAGAAATATGTGTTCTACACAGACTACATATATATGATAAGTTTTCATATAAAACACATGGATTTTCATACTTTTAGCTTCACAAACGTGAGATGATATGTTGAATGATAAAATGTTGGTTGAATTGAATGCTTTCCTAGTTTTTAACACTGTATAGTCCATCGAAAACCATTCCATTTGAAAATTGGTGTTCATTTCTTCTCCATAGAGTCTACATATCATTGCATTCAAAATCTTGTAGGGATCTTTCAGATAGAAATCAAGAACATTTATTTGTCCTTGTGTTACTAGGAAATATTCATCCACGAACCGATTTGCCATCACTGTCTCAAAGTACTTGCGATCTATACTGAATTTGTCTATGAAGCATTCATCCAAGGCAACAATAGATTCAGGAATTTTATATCGGATCCTCATGTCCTCTTCTCTGAGAGATGCAATAGGTCTACTAGAAACATTGAATACCATCCCAACCTCTTTCTATATGTGCATGAAGTACCATATCAGAACATCATTGTAATGGAAGAGGCTCAGGACAGATACAACAATATGTATCCCACTTAGTTTGATATTCATATAGTCTTCAATGTCCTCATCCTTGGTCATATACTTATCTTCACGAAATATTTGATATATATCTTTCTATGTCACATAATGTTCTATACCATCAAGGTTGTTTGAATCTATAATGTTGAAGGACTTTATGCCTGTAACATTAACATGAAAAACAACTGCTTCGCCCTTTCTTCTATGGGTTTGCATTGTGGATGATATGTCACCTGCATAAATAGCCATTAAAAAAAAATTCACTTATTCGATTTAATTGTAGACAATATTTTTTTTTTAACTTATTCAATATATACCTACTATCCCGAGAAGAAAAAACCATAGAAAAAATTCCTCAGTTCTTATCTTTAAGGCAATTTCTTAGCTCTTAGTATTAATCACGATCAGGTTTATGCTTATTGTGCGTGTCCAATATTTTTCTATTATTAATTCTCGCTCAAACTATATAGAAATCAATGTCATTTGTGATACAAATAAGACCAGGTGAGATGTACTATTTTTCATTAAATTTGTTTTCAAGGTGATCAATTCCATATTATTTTCAACATACATTAGAAACGATGGGTTTAGCAGAAAAAATTCCCCTGCTGGGAAAATCAATTGGGAAAGGTCGTTCAGAGAGGAAAATTTCCTAACATTATCATCATTGGTGATTCCAAAATCATTCATGCAACCTCTCCATATCATCCTCTGACGATGATAATGTTATTTGAGTAAAATAGATCAATAGGATATCGCCACGTACCCACATATGGATGTTTAATACCATTTTCAAAATCTTGTAGAAAGGTGGGACATAATTGGTCCTCATGATGGGTTTAATACCAATTGTATATTGACAATTGAGAAATTAACCATGAGGTCATTGTCTTCAATAGGATAATTTATTTGCAAGTAAATATTACACAGTAATTTCCCTGATGATGTCAATATAAAAGCGTCATCGTCAATATTTCATTTTAGAGAACATTGAAGGGTGGAGAGGAAAGTGACGATGATGAGGTAAATGATAAGATTAAATGCATCAAATAAGGAGGTTATGAAACTTTGAAGTTTTCAATGGTTCCCTTCACCAACGTTTGGAGTTTGCAAGATAGTGCAGAAGTGGTCTGGAGAGACAAACCTACATATTAGTGAAGAGCTCATATTCTCTATTTTTGATGACCATATGAGAACAATATGATCATAAGTGGATAAATAGTGAGGTAGGTAAGGAGTAGTGTCTTGAAATTCTTTTAGTAATATGATTTCTCACAAAAACTAATGGTTTTGGTGGGGGTGTTGTGTTCTCACAACAAATGGTAACTTGCATGGGAGAACTAGTTATCTCTGTTACAAAATAAACATCAAATAATGTTCCTCATGTCTTTGAATTTATCGCAAAAGTTACAGGCTATCCAATATTGTGGAACCCACAAAAACTAGTAGATTGAAAGGATAACAATATTGTTACCGTGTCAGAGGATCTTCGAGATAATTCAAGAGAGAGAATTAAATATGGGGAAACTTAATTTATCTTGAGAATCTCGGAGGACAAGAACACCATAAAAGCTAATATTTGATTGTTTAAGACCACTATGTATTCCTCATCTCTTTTTCTTGGAATTGATTCATTGGAAGTGAACATCCATAGCCCCGATGAGGTTTCCTTAGTATCATACAATCATAGACCCTCTGCCATTGATCGTCCATAGCCTTGATGTGTTTACTTATATTTCCCACACTTATAATAGTTTTGGATTACTGAGAGGGGGGGGTGAATCAGTAATAGAGAAACCTAATCCTTTTTAACCATAAAATGCAAGTGTTATATCAATGTAGCATTATCATCCAATAGTTGTAGAGTAAATAAACAATGAACAAATGAACAATCATACACATACACAGTACACCAATGTTTTTACGTGGAAACCCAAAGCAGGAGAAGACCACATAATGATTTTTCTTATATGTGTTTAATAATTTCATTAATTGGAAGAACCAACTTCCTTTGTTTTCTAGCTACAACTGGAAGGAGGCTCCAACCCCCTATTTTCTCAGGCTACAACTCGAGGGAATATCTAACTCCCCAATTCTGTGGCTACAACCCCCTATGTTCTTCAGCTACAACCATAAGGTGGCTACAACCACCTGTCCTTTCCCCATCCAACTGCCTCAAAATATAAGTAGAATGATGGAACTAGTGTCACACTATCACTGTGAGATATATTGTCGTAAACCTGAACCAATCAACCTGTACCAAACAACCTATACCAATAACCTGAACCATGCATCAACCTGTACCATAAACAAGTGCATCAACCATGCACCAACCTATACCTCAACATGTACCATCAATGAGTGCATCAACCATGCACCAAATATGTACCAATCATGCATCAATTACACTTAAACTATGACTCATCAATATGTACCAACATCATAAAGTATACACCTCATGTGTGTGCCAACTCATCAACTAATTGTCTCAACCATGTACCCAACATGTACCTCAACCAAAATACCTTGTCAATTTCATCATCCAAATCTGATTTGTAACTTTGTAACAGACCTGGTGTATATCATCACATACTTGCAAACTTTCCTCAACAAGAGACTGCCATTTTCATCAAATTTTACTTTAGTCTCACATGACTAGTTTTGGATTAGTCAACAACCCTAACTTGCAATAATCATAACTATGTACCTATAATGAATAAATATATGAAAATAGTACACAATGTTATTCAATGTATTATATGCAATTCCTCTAGGTTTTACTGCTTCAACCTCTCATAAAAGGACTTATAGAAAAAATGGCATACCTTGTTGACTTATGGATTATTCTAGAGAGCGAACTTGTAGAGAATACCCCGCACGTAATATTTGTTGTATGGATATGAATATGGTACAAAAACTACTACCGACTGTACTCTAACCAATATATTTTGTCTTACTGAATTTGGATTTGTTATGAAGAAGTTATGATCCTTTTACTCGAAACACATGTTCTAGACTAGTTTCAGGACTAGCCACAAACCCTATTTTCCACGGAGTGTAACTCCAAAAATACAACGACCCACTAGCTGAAACTTTTATCATAGCTACTTGGATATGTTTCCTAAATGCCCTCCATAGTTCGTGTTCTGAATCATTCTAGAAAAAACATTATTGTTAAAATGGTGAGATGACCTGTAAATAACATACCTTAGAAGCATCATCAAAAGAATTTATCCTCCCTTGAATTTTGGCCTTATTTACTTTACCTTCCCTCTAAAATTCACCTTAGATATCCTTTGGTTACCTCTGTCACTTGTGTATATTTAATATTCTCAAGTGTAATAAAATGAGATACCCTTGCCTCTTATTTATACTTTTATGTAGCTTCCTCAAGGGGTTACCTTCTACCATTTTAAACCACTTTCCTTATTTTAGGGCTAACCCACTTCTAACCACTTGTACACTTAGTAATTTATCCATTAACTTTATTATTTAAATAATTTCTTTTGTATCCACTTTTAATTATTGTACACTCATCAATTCACTTTATTATTTAATTTCTAAAATCTCTTAAACCACTTTCCTTATTTTAGGGCTAATCCACTTCTAACCACTTGTCCACTTAGTAATTTATCCATTAACTTTATTATTTAAATAATTTCTATTCTATCCACTTTGACTTATAATAAACTCATCACTTCACTTTATTATTTAAATAATTTCTTCTTTGCAACCACTTTGACTACTTTGACCTTTTGGGGCTTCTACATGACTGATGAGGGTTATCCAACTTCACATGGCCATAAATATCAAACCGTGAGGACTTATGTGGCGTTCCACATACCACCAAAAATGGAATGACATGTAATATCCATATAGAATAGTATTACCTTCAAATATATTAAAAATCATACCATTATACATCAAACAAACTTTGTTCCATTACCCAAACCTTTGTGCTACCAGAATTCGCTATCGAAATTTCTTCAAGGGTTGACATCAATAATAAACAACCCAAATAATCAACACCTTCAACATCCTTTTCATTTCAGTACATGTTCACCCTTATAGAGTTTTGTTATAGATATGCATATGCATGTAGGATGTACAAGCGCCATTTTGATATGCATGTCTCAATCAATATTTCTCTTCATGGATTCTTTTCCAGCAGACTTATATTAAAGTTGTGAAGTTAAGGGAAAGGGACGCTACACAAGAGTTCTCCATAAGACACCAGAACGGTTACTGTTACATGTTCATATAACCATGAGATGTATATGAGAATAGTCACATAGGCACCCAATTTCTTATCAACTCTAGTGACTTACAAACATGTTACGAATAATTGCTGGCTTCTCAAAACAAATGTTGATTAATTATTCCCATAAAGTATAACCATAAGTTGAATTTAACTGATCAATACCAAATACAATATTTTTCATCATCACAATGAGCACCTGATTAGATATTCTCCTGCAAGGTGCCTGCTAGGCCTAAAATGTAGTTTATTTTAGTTTATATGTGAAAGATGTTAGCAAGAGTTTTATTGTGGCATTAAAACAAAGTGATCAAATAAAATTAAAATAAACAAGGTTTTATTCTAGAGAAAATCAAACAATGAAGAGAATGCTACTATGTACAAAACTATATCACTAGGGGCGATCAAGAGAATTATCGTTTGAGGATTTGACCATTGACAAGGAGCTCCTCCTCTTCTCCCTCCAATGTTTTGAGTTTGAATGTTCCAGGAACAATTTTTTTAAGAATTATATATGGGCCCTGTTATAACTCTATATTTCATAGGATTAGAGGGTGATTGAGATTTCATCCTTTAGAGATGTTATGTGGTAAATGATATTCCATCTTGCAAATAATTTCCTAAAAGAAAAATGGGAAAGAAAACATCAGCAAGGTCAACACAGTGGAAATACCCCTTGATTGGTTAGATTGGGTTAAATTTGGTATATAAATGTGAAATTATGGTGTAAAAAAGCGAAAATTAAGCCTAGCACTACCCAACACATACTTTTTATCCTTAGTTGTTGAACGAAAAGACATTTTGTCTTTTAGCACGTAGGTCTCACACTAATCTCCCCGACAACACCCATCGCACTCAGATCGATGACCCTCGATACATTTCGGACAACCCCAACCTTTTTTACTTTAACAGTGAGGGGGGAAGCTAGAATGGTGGTTTTCCCTAGGCGATCCCTACCTAATGTGGCACCTCCGCATTATTTCTAACCCACCCCCTCCTAATCCCACTTACCATTTAATCCCCCCCCTCCGAAATCTGGCCAAACCTCTGCTCCAATACCTCTTGCACTCCCGCTTACACATGTCTTCCACTCACCTTCTCGCCTGCTCATGCCTCTCTCCTTCGTGCTCTCATTAACTTTCAACTTTCACCACCTGTGCTCCAACCTATCACATCCACTCACCCTTTCTCTCACTCTCTAGCCTACACGTCACCTTATGATTAACCATCATCTCACTCTTACATGTACCTTCCTTTCTCTACCGTGTGCAGTCTCGTCCACTCTTCCCCTCTCATATCTCGCCACTTGTTCCTTTTTTCCCTACACGTCACCTCCCACCTACACACACTCTCGCCTACATGTCATCTATACCTATCGATTACACTCCTTCATCTACTCATCCCATCTCCACTGGACACTTACCCTCACGCCATTCTATATGTAAGCTTTGTCCTCCTCCCAAAACTATTTTTGACCAGTCATATTCCAAGGTGATTTACAGGATAAAAAAGGATCATTTTGAAAAACCCAAAAGAGGTTTTTCTCCAAAACGGGATGAGCTACAATAACCTCTCTCATATTTTGCACAGGTTTCATGGATTGGGAGAATCGAGAGTATCTTTGGGGCCTAATTTTAAAATCTATTTGCTACATGTTTTACACATATTTTTCAAACGAATATCCTGGACATATGGAAAAGAATTTAATAAAACCAAGAGAGGTTTTTACTCAAAACAATATGGTATACAAAAATCTCCCCTAGATTTTACACAACTATCTCATATTTTGATATTAGAAGATCCCTTTGGACCCCATTTTTCATAATTTTGGGGGAAAAGAGTTATAATGATAGATGGAAAAGAATAGAAATTGAAGGCACTGATCAACAACAAATCCCACAAAGAAGCCTCAACAGCTCGAAATTTATTATAACCTGTCCAGATTTTGTGGCATAAATCTTTCTAATTTTTTATGATTGTAATAGTTAGTTTAAATTTTCCTAAAATAAATTTTGATCTGTTATGACAAAATAGCTAGTAAATAAACTTATAAATTCTTTCCATTTCAAAGTATGAGAGGTTGGAAGCTGTTGAAGAAAAAGTGCTCATTATTGTAATCATCTCACAGAGCCACAGTTTATCGAATACATTAATACAGTTACAACAATTGCAATATTCTTTTGTCACTCATGTTGGTGAAGTTTTTCTTGCTGTAATATGTTTTCTTTATTTTCATATGTGTTTCTTTTCTATATTGTTTTAAAGAGAATCAAGTTCAGGATTTGTTTTAAAACGCCCTTTTTTGGGTTAAATAAATATCAATGTTTTCTACTTGAAGGTTAATTCCAAGATTCTTAATTTCCCCGTTATAACCCGATCTACTCATTAATTCTTCCCAATCATTACTCAAACCTTAAAGAATCCAACAAAGGTTCCTACCTTTCCCTATAAGGCTGTCTGTAGAAAATGTCCTTGACTAAACTCCAACTTGTGACTCCATTACCTAATGGCCCATTTTACATGTTCCATCCAAACAATTCAAAACAAACAAACAACCATGTACTTTCATAACTAGCCTAACATTCTAATCCAAACAAACCTAAATATTATAGAGAGATCCCTCTCTAATTCTAGGAGGGATAGTTCCTAGAATCCAAAGTGGATTTGTACTTACCTCTTCCCATTTCTTCTTCAGCCTGAGAAATTACAAAGTGATAACATAGTGGCGACCATACTGGGGACCTTCCTCAGAAAAGTATATCAAGTTCCAGATCTGATTACTGATGGTAGACAGTGATAAGACGTAATAAGGATGAATCATCCACCTCGTGACTCCAATCAACTCCAATCAACTCCAATCGGTTTCAAAGACTCCACTGGAGGAAGAACCTGAAACAATGACAAGACAATATGAAAAGATCATGTATGCAAGTTGGAATTTTATCCAAAACGTAATCGGTTTTATTTTTAATCATTTATTCCATTTTGTGAACGTGGCCAAGACCATATTGCTGAAACTCATGTTGATAAAATTCAACCTAAGGAGCCTCAAGAGACCAAGCCTAGTTTTACAGCCACTGTACATACTCCTACAACTGTAAATATTATAGATAGATGCAAGCCTCTTATCTTACTCCCTATACTCCATGATTTCCCTGTCAATTACTATAAATACC
Organism: Picea mariana; assembly: GCA_032191745.1. Lineage (NCBI taxonomy): Eukaryota > Viridiplantae > Streptophyta > Pinopsida > Pinales > Pinaceae > Picea > Picea mariana. The sequence continues at coordinate 25,655 of JASDQU010013143.1, read as the reverse complement.
TTCCCATGTTTGATGGAGAATATGGTAACATCACTGCTGAGAAACACATTTAGAGTTTTGAGAATTTTCTTCATCTATTTTAGGTGGAATAAGATGATGTTTGTATCAAACGTTTTTCTCTATCTTTTCAAGATAGAGATAAGGAATGGTTCAAAATTTTTCAGCTACAAGCATATCCAATTTTCATCAGTTTGTAGAAGTATTCCTTGGTAAATGGGAGATCAAGAGAAATATTTTTCTCATTTTAGAAGTATATGATCATTTGAAAAGATAGTCAAGAGAGACAGTGAAACACTTTTCATCCAGATTCAATCAAGTTTACAATTCCATGCCTGCCAATATAAGACCATCTTCTGGTTTAGATCTCTTACACTAACTAAATTCCTTTCATCCAGAGATGGCATTTCAATTGAGAGAAAGGGACACTAAAACACTCAAGGAAATGCATGATAGTGCAATTAATGTAGAAGATAATTTACTTATTAGAAGGTTAAAGATCAAGGCAGAAGAAAGGAAGAAAATAGCAAAGGAGCAGCTAGAATCTTCAGAATCTAAACTGGACATTCTGGCCAACACAATGAAAGAAATGATACTGAAATTCATCATGGGAAATCAACTTGTTTTTCAAGGGAATCATGTTCCATTGGTTACGAAAAAAGATAGGGTCACTATTCCCAAACACTTTGTATCTCACCCTTGGTATCATGGATTGGAAAGGAAGACCAACAAATGTGAAGCACTTTAGAATATTTGGAAGCAAATTCTACATCAAAAGAGAAGAATGACACTTGGGAATTGGTTCCAAGAACAAACAATAAGAATATGATTGGCACAAAGTGGGTTTTCAGAAATAAATTGAATGAATATCGACAGGTTAAAAGGAACAATGCTAGATTGGTATGTAAAGGACACACACAGGTTGAAGGAATCGAATTTGAAGAGACATTTTCCCCAGTTGCCAGAATGGAAGCAATCCAATTTCTCTTGGCTTATGCATGCCCCAAGAATATTAAAATGCATCGTATGGACATCAAATCATGTTTTCTAAATGGGGAACTTGAAGAAGAATTCTACATTGAACAACCAGAAGTATTTCAATTTTCAGAGAACGCAGATTATGTGTGTAAATTGAAGAAGGCCTTGTATGGTCTAAAACAGGCTCCTAGAGCATGGTACTCTAGACTGGGTAAATATATATAGAAAACAGGGTTCATAAAAGGAGGTACAGACATCAACCTCTACATCAAGAATGAATTTGAAATGTCATTACTCGGAGAACTATCATTCTTTCTGGGTCTTCAAATACATCAAAGCAACCAAGGAATTTTTATTTCTCAAACTAACTATATCAGAGAAATGCTAAAGAGATTTGGAATGGAAGATTGAAAACCAGTTACCACTCTTATGCAAACCAGTTGAAATTTGAGCAAAGATGATGATTCAAAGTCTACCAACCATAGGCAATTCAATTATTGGTAGCCTACTATATGTGACAACATCTGTACTAGATGTAATGCAGGAAGTTGGATAGGTGGCACAATTTCAAGCAACACCAAAGGAATCACATGTCTTAGCAGTCAAAAGGATTTTCATATATCTCAAAGGAACATAAGGGTTTGGATTATGGTATCCAAAAGGAAAGGATCTATCACTTATTATTGATGATTGACGAAGTAGTAGTGGAGCAACGTTCTACTTGGGTGAGTTTTTAGTATCTTGTCTAAGAAAGAAACAATCATCGGTATCTTTATCTACAAATTAAGAAGATTATATTGCAGCAACAACATGTTGTACACAGTTTCTATGGATGAAACAAACTCTGACAAATATATAGGTTGAGTATGATGAGCCCATTCCAATCTATTGTTATAATACAAGTGCCATCAATATCTCAAAGAACCAGATGATGCACTCCAAGATGAAGAACATTCCAATAAAGTATCACTTTCTACGGGAACAGGTTGCAGAGAAGAACATCATAGTTGAATATGTGGGTAGAAAATAACAAGTGGCGGAAATATTTACAAAACCACTTCCATGGGAATCCTTTGAGTATCTTTTCCAAAGACTCAGAGTAATTTCTACTCCAAAATGAATGCTTTTGAATGCTTATCTTATATGTCTTAGATTTACACAAGGAAGCACCATAAAGAGGACAGTTCAGGTCAGGAGATCAGTTTCAGGAAGAGATCAGTTAGGGGGAGTATCCCCAAGGATATTTTAGTTACAGGGAGCAGTCCTGGATGGAAAGAACCCTCGTGAGTCATATAGAAGCCCCAAAATGTCAAAGTAGTCAAAGTGGTTGCAAAGAAGAAATTATTTAAATATTAAAGTGAAGGGATGAGTGTACTATAAGTCAGAGTAGATGCAAAAGAAATTATTTAAGTAATAAAATTAATGGACAACTTACTAATTGCGGAAAGTGGTCAAGTTAAGTGGACAAGTGGTTAGAAGTGGGTTGGCCTTAAAATAAGGAAAGTGGGTTAAGATGATTAGAAGGTAACTCCTTGAGGAAGCTACATGAAAGCATAAATAAGAGGAAAAGGTATCTCATTTAATCACCTATTGAATATAATTTAATCGCCGAAGTGTCCTCAGACACACAATTTTATTAATAGGAAAAGAAATTACATAATAAACTTTGTAAGAGTTTACATCCAAACAATTCAATACTCTTGCAAAGAGCTATATATAAGCTAAATGTCCTAACAAACTCAAGATATGGATCACTTATTAAATAAACAAGTGTCCATTTACAATAAATGCTATCTTAACAATCTTAAAACAATACTCTTAATTTAGAGCCTAAGATATGACACCTCTCTAGAGTCATATCTTTTGCAACAATAATGTATTTCTAAAAGTCTGCATTTATTAATCAAATATTCTAGATTATTAATTTAATATTCTAAATTAATAATCATTTTATTCTAACTTTATAAACTATGATAATTGTATTTTGGATTATCTAACATTCCCCCCTATGATCCAAAAATACATTACAACAGATACCAAGTTCATCCCTGAACTTAG
>JASDQU010013142.1:94212-104246 GCA_032191745.1 Picea mariana | reverse complement strand
GAAAGATTACCATTTAAATACATAGAATGCCCAAGGGGGAAATAGACCAGCTAACTTGGGAGTCAAGAAGGTTGGGGACAGTCCCAGAGAACCATTGAATTGTTAGGAATGTGGAGAACCTCACTTAAGGAGGAATTTTCCATGCTTAAATCCCACAGCAAGAAGTTCATTCCATAACCTTCAAGAGGCTTCGAAGGTCAGAGATGTTGGTAGAAGAATGCATAAAATCAATGCAACTCTCGATGGTAGACATGAAGATCATCAATCCACTATTGTGGAAGTCAAAGTTAAAATTAATTCCCACAATGTCTCTATACTAATTGACCCGGGAGCTAGTCTGAGTTATATTAGTCTTGCTTTAGTTGAATTTAACAAACTAAAGAAAGTAAAGCACTCTAAGTCTTGGTTAATACAACCAGCAACAAGGACCAAAAGAAGAGTAATGGATTTTGTTTTTGATTGTGAACTAAACATAGATGCTCAAAATACAAAGTTAATCTAAATGTTTTACCTTTGGGATCTTAGGATTTAATCATTGGAATGGAATGGTTAGAGAAACATAAAGTGATATTAAATTGCTATGAAAATTCATTTGTGTATAGAGATGAAAACAACATAGTGTAATGATCCTCCTCGTTACGACGACAAACCTCTTATATCAAGTGCAATTTTTTTTTTTTATGTGTGCGTGTGTACAAGGGTAACATGATATTATACTCTGCGTCGCCACGTGACGACTAAGCATGACGCATGCAACTACGATATCAACATAAATGTCTAAGATGCACATCAACATCTTCCAGCAATGAACAACAATCAATCGACAAAATAATAAGATTGACTACCCACCCGTCCTACCCTGCAATGGTTAGGACCTCCAAGACACATAAGTAACGCTCAAGCCTAGGTTCCCATCGATTTTAACCATTTAAGGTCTCAGGGCTGGAAAATGTTCTGAGGAGCATGGAGGCATATACATTCCACCCGAAGCAAGCAGACCAAGCACACAAAAGTTTACGACCCAGTACAACATTAAATTAAACAAGGGACTACAATCTATAATAGTCCTAAGGCCATTCCATCGCGCAACTTTAGATCATAATTTGTCATCAAGGTAACCTCTAATTCAGCATTGAAGGACCTTATTGTGCAAGTTTGACCTTGACTAGATTTAACATTTAACAATATAATTAATCATTAGTTATAATCATAAAAATAATGTATAGTTACAAGTTATACTTTAATGCATTAACTAACATTTAGTCTACAACCTAAATCAAAATTAACGCAATAATCTAAGATCGTTCAATGCATTCATGAAAAATCCACAGTAACATTAATGCAATAATCTGAATTTGTAAATCAATGATCAATAATTAAGAACCAACAATTAATGCAACAACTCCATAAATATAATCAATACTTAGCACAATATTCTAAAATCATTTGACGCAATAGTATAGCATTAACACTAACATAACAAATGATGGCAATAAATAAGAAGATCTTAAGAAGTACTTTTATCTCCAACATAAACATCTGTTACAAGCCCATCATAACATGTCTAAAAGCAACTCATCAAGAAGGTGYAATCTAAATTTAGCCTTAAAACAATCATAAGTGCAATTTTGAGTTACAGTGTCAACAGAGCACTATCTAAATCAAATTGCCCTACCATATTATTATGTGTTTTAGGTGTTCGATTTTAAAATCAAAATACAGTGATTACATATGTATAAATAACAATATCCCAAGGATTATATTGTGTACCTCTTAACAATCTTACCCAAATTCCTCTTGTTTCCCCCCCCTCTTCTTTCTCTAGTGGCAAAGGGATCACATTAACATAACTCGGACACACATGGATTAAAATGAACATCTCCAGAAATCATTAAATCTCTCAAGCTATTTGAAGCTACACACAAAAGTTTATTAATCTCCAGAAATCATTAAATCAATTGAAACAAGCAGATGATCCATTCATAGGGAAATTATTATGTTTCCACATTATTCCATAAATAATATATGTATTAACATTACCATAACATTAGCAATGTCATTAATCCATACATGACATTGAMATTTACCATAAAACATTAATAACCTTGAAATTTAACAACACCCTAAACGTTAGCATTAATATTAACAACACCCTTTATTAACATTACTATGAATCAACAATAACGTTGAATTTTAATAGCCCAACCCCATGCCAAATATAAAATAATAAAAACAATTGGCAGCAAGAACCCAACGATTATAAGTGCCTGCCAGAATTAAGGGCAACCTAAAAGCGCATGCCAGACTTCATGAAATCAAATTGGCAGCTAACAAAGTGGCTACTGACTCGCTCGGCAAGTATCAGAAAACCAGATTCAGCCTGGCAACCAACATATGGCAACTTTATCTTGGACATGTGTAATAGTGCTAGAATACATAGCAATTAATTTCCTTCTGTTAAACACGTGTTTCCTTACATTACGCATGCATGTCAACAACAAATAATAGCTAGACACATCATTCATTTTATGTGAATAAGCATGTCATTAATAATATGTTTACAGTGATCTAAAATCTCAAATTGTCATCCTGGTAAAGGTTATGAGTGTAGAATTTGTTCCAGACAAGAAAGCGAACAGGTGGAGTGGTGGGTCCAACATTTAAGGTTCTGCAAAAATACTGTCAAGAGGCAACCTTCAGAACCCATAATCATCTCAGCCTGTCAAGTTGGTAATTTATCCTGGAAGCATCGTAGAGAACCCTTTTGTAGTCGTAATCCACCTGAATTGTTGAGGTAATGGTCTAGTAAATTGGTTACACAATCACAGTGGGAAGGGCGCATACAACGTTTGCAGGGAAACGATCGAATACCTTCTGCAGAGGCGAGAAGGTGAGATGTTCAATGTAGGGTCGAAAATAGGTAGTTTTTAATATAGGTGTAGAGGCAAAGGAACGGTTCCCACATAGTTACAGGGGCGAAAATAAAAGGTTTTCAATCACAGTTACAGGAAAAAAGGAAATGAGTTTAAACGGCCTCGGATCAAGCTTTTGAATCAAGTTGCAATGCATTCACAGTCAAAACTTCGTTGCCAAAAGTAACATATGCCTTATTCCAATGATGCATCCTTTAGAAGGATGGAATGCTGGAAGAATTAGAGGTTGTGGTAAAAAGGCATAAAATTTTTTGAAAAAAATAGAGCATAGAACCCCCCAAATCCTAATAGTGCCTCCGAACTCATCTTATGCATGGTTGACCAGTCATAGCGTGACTTCAAGAATTCCAACCCATTCTAACTTAAATGTGATTAAGTTATTCAGACATTTGATGCATTTGGGCATGTAAATTCTAACCATAAACTGCATTTTAGCTAGGCAATTTCAGTCAAGGATCAATAAGCAAATTCTAACCCAAAAGGCATTACAGTCAGTTCTGAACATAAAATGTAAATTCGTAAATTTTCAAGCATAAAAGTTACACTACATAAAATTTTCACTACATAAATTACATTGCCCAAATTCTAAACGTAAGGTGCACTACCGTCGATTCGAAACCTAATGCATTAAGACATGCAAATTCTAATCATGACATGCATTCCAAACGGGTAAATTCAGTCAATTTCAAACATAAAACTTCAGGAATTGAAGCAGGCATATAAATTTAGTTTTAAGATCAAGCATTCAAGAGGCAATGGAGTCACATGCGCCCGGACTTTTATGGTGGTAAATGAATACTGCTATGGTGTTTTCTCAATCCAATGGCTCAGATATGTTAATTCAGACTTAGAAATTTAAACCTAATAATTCCAGAAATCGATTCAGACATGCAAAAATTTAGTCTTAAAATTCAGGCATCTAATTTAAGTCATAAGAAATTTTCAGACACAAAAATTTTCGGAGATTTCTCGAACATATAAATTAATCCAAAATTGAGCAGGTTAGAGGAATGACTTACCTGCACAATGAAACCATTTACAACCACTAATAATACACCTACATATTTAAATCATACATCCTACACTGTCTAACATTCAACCGAAGCGCATACCTTTGCATGTTCGCCTGCTCTGAATGTTGTCCGCTCGCTCTGTGCAAATGCTGCTCGTCGACCGTCGAGACTACATCGGTACCTCCCAACCAACACTAGGGGTACTCTGCTTCCCCCTTAGCCCCTCGAGCTGCAAAGGGGCCAGACAATATCCAGATGGTACGTCTAGCTCCCAGCTCGCCTCGCAAGGCCGAGTTACCACTCCTATCCAAGCTGGGAAATCCCTAACCCACACAAGTAAATAAGTCAAGTCACTAATATGGAAGCATAATGTTATGCTAACAGCCCATCCCCCCCTCTTCTTTCTCTCTTTTTATAGAGTTGTAGAACTTCCAAACCTTCCCTAATTCTCCTTCGTACAAGTGTCGTCCATCCCCCACTTTCCTCCAATAATTATTTTCTTTAAATTAATAATTGTCTCATTCCCCTCACCCACCTAGAGTTACTCCTAAATTTACTCCTAGGTGTCCCTAGATTCCCTTACAGGTTTTAAATACTTTCCCTAAAAAGAAGTTGCTAATTTAGTTCAATTTAAAAGGTTCTTAATTGCAGATTCTTTACTAAGTTAACCTCGCTTTTTATCATAAGTTCCCCTCTTTCCCTTTTGAGGTTACCCCATTCCCTAGTTTCCTAAATGTTATAATTTCCCTCTTTCCCCTTTTTATTAGAGCTAAAAATGGAAGTTGCAATTTAACCCCTTTTTCCCTTTTATTATTAAATCAACATCTTTTTAAACAATCAAAATTAAAAGAAATAATTAATTTCTTCTTTATATTTTATATCCACAACTTTTAATTAATTTCTTACTCTCTTCATTTTACCCCAAAAATTTATGAAGACCAAAATTATTACTTAAAGGGTTTTTATTTTAAATTGTATTATTAAAATTTTATATAGATATCTTCTCAAGGGTAGACAAAATCTTACCCCGAGCGAAGTTTTTTTTTGACTTAGGACTTAGATCCTGAATCGGGCGACATTTAATTAGGGGAGTTGTTTTAAAATTTCTTATTGTGTTAAATGTCTTAGGGCCATATAGGTTCAACCCTCTATCATCATCAATGCGACGTGCCCTTCAGGATGCACTAGGTGCTCCAGGGGTGCCACTCGCCTCATCTGTTCCTTTGTGCGACGTGCCCTTCAGGATGCACCACGTGCTCCAAGGGTGCCACTCGCCTCTTTGTTTCTTTTGTGCGACGTGCCCTTCAGGATGCACCATGTGCTCCAAGGGTGCCACTCGCCTCTTGACTGATTGGTAGACATCAATAATCCCTGGAGTCAACACTCTACTAGGTGAACTTGTGGGAGACTAAGGGATTCTAAGGAATAAGGCCCCGGCCTTATTGCATGCCCCTTAGAATCATCGAGAGCGACTGTCGTAGTCTGCCCTAGCGGCATCATGGGTCCTCTTGAACTATGTAATCATTAACCTACAGTTCGAGCCACAACGGGAGTGCTAGTAGGTTGTGGCAGGGTTGTTGTCCACACATCTCCCTCAACCTCTCTGGTAGTCGTGTGTGGCCCCTTTACTCTATATGTGAGTCTACTCGGCAAGCTATCATCAACCTGCATCATCAACAATCATGTCAGACATGTCCACATCATATCATCTAATCAAATGTACTAAAATCACAGTAAAACAATCAAACCCCAATAGCACACTTTCTGACTCGATTTGGAGTCCAAGGGTTCCATCGATGCCTCTACATCCTCAAGGTCCAAAACCTTGCACACTCAGTAAAACCGAGTCAATAGCACTTGTCTATGTCCATGCAGTAAAACATCATGCCATCTATCATAACGCATCATAATCAAAGACAATGTTTTAATATCATAACAATTCAGATCACTTATGAGCAACTTTCCTCAAAGAATAAGTTTGCTCAGTGCACCAGAGCGGGATGCTACATACAGCCCCTCTTGGTCTAAGCTTCGTCCCGAAGTTTCACAGTATAAATGCTGAAATAAGTGTATCACAGTATCATATGTCTATCTATCAAACAAAAAAGGAAACTGCTGGCGCATATCATATGCGTCCTCCTAGGTTGCCGAGTGCGAACTATAATTGTCCCACTGGACCTTGACCTGGTCTACCATTCGACGTCGTAAATTTTGAACACGATGATCTAAGATGTGGACTGGCTTAGCTGTGAGTGCTCCCTCATCCAATACCTGCAAGGAACTCATGTCAATCACATGTGTAGGATCACTAATATGATGTCTCAAAACAGATACATGAAAAACATCGTGCATACACCTCAAAGAATCAGGCAAGGCTAGTCGATAGGCCATGGGCCCCTTTCTCTCCATAATATTGAAAAGTCCCATGAACCTAGGAGAGAGTTTGGCTCCCTTTCCAAACTTGATCGAACTCTTATGCGGTTTAACCTGAAAGAAGACTCGATCACCAATCTCGTAACTACGGTTGACTCAGTGCGCATCGGCATAACTCTTTTTTCCATCCTGCACTTCTTTAATCCTTTGTCTTAGGGTTTTCATTTTCTCTTCCATTTCTTGGATCGCTTCAGGTCCCACTAGGACCCTGTCCTCAAGCCGATCCCAACTCAAGGGCATCCGACATGGTCGCCTGTAAAGAAACTCGAAAGGCGCCATCTTAATGGTGCTCTGGTAACTATTGTTTTAAGCAAACTCCACTGGTGGCAAGAATTCTTCCCAATGCTTTTGTTGGTCCATCACGTACATGCACAACATGTCTTCCAAGGTTTGGTTCTTTCATTCGGTCTGCTCGTCAGTCTTCGGGTGATACGTAGTACTAAAGTTAAGTTGGGTTCCCAAGTCCTCTTGGAAACTCATCCAAAATCATCCAGTAAACACCGATCCTCAATCGGATATAATCCTCTTAGGCACGCCATGCAGCCTCACAATCTCAGTAACGAAAACTCTAGCTATGTCAGGTGCCTGATACGTCATACGCACAGGAATAAAGTGATAACTCTTCGTCAGAGTGTCTACTACTATGAAAATCTAGTCGTGTCTCCTTGCCTTTAGTGGCAATCCAACAATAAAATCCATCGAAATAACCTCCCATTTCGATTCTGGAATAGCGTGTGGTTGTAGTAATCTTGCTGGGTGTCTATGTTCATCCTTTACCTGCTGACACTCTAGACATCTGGCCACATAGTTGACTATGTCGGCTTTCATTCCCTTCCATAAGAATAAAGGTTTAATGTCTGCCATCATATTCATGACTCCCAGGTGAACCATGTAAACTACTCTATGAGCCTTGCTCAGGATCAACATCCTCAACTCATCATTTGGCGGCACATAAATCTGACTTTTAAACCTCAATAAACCATCGCTATCAAATGAAAATCCCTCAAATCATGGTACCATAATTGTGTTTTTTCCGATAAAACCCTCGACCTCTTTGTACCAATCGTCATCACGCTGTAAAGTCAGAATCTTTTCACGTAGATTTTTCTGAAGAGGCAACACCAAAAAGATGTGTGGCCTTCGACTCAAAGCATCCGCCACTCAGTTCACTATTCTATTTATGTAAGTAATCTCAAAGTCATACTCGATAAGCAATCCCGACCAACGCCGTTGTCGAGCGTTCAGGTCGGTTTGCGTAAAAATGTGTTGTAGTCCACAATGATCAGTCTTTAGTTCAAATCGTCATCCCACAAGGTAGTGTCTCCAAACCTTCAAGGCATATACGATGGCTAATAACTCCAAATCGTGCATCGCGTAGTTCTCCTCATGCCTTCTCAGTTTCCTCGAAATGTAAGAAATCACTCGTCCATCTTACATCAAGACTCCGCCTAAACCTTCCTTGGATGCGTCAGTGCATACCAAGAAGTCCACATCCATGTCAGGGACCTTTAGTATCGATGTTGTTGTTAACAAATCCTTAAGCCTCCGAAATGCTTCCGTGCATTTCTCAGTCCAAACAAACTTTTTTTTTTCTTCTGCAATTCCGTGATTGGATTTGCTATCTTCGAAAATCCCTCAAAAAACCATCGATAGTATCCTATTAAACCCATAAAGATATGCACTTCCGTGACATTCGTCGATGCAGGCCATTCCATAATAGCCTTGACCTTGGCTGGATCCATGGCAATACCTTCGCCGGAGATGACATGCCCTAAGTAGTGAATCCTCGATTGATAAAAAGAGCATTTGGACAACTTCCCATACAATTTGTGCTCTCGCAGACACTGTAGTACTGAGTGCAAGTGCTCTTCATGCTCCTCCATCGTCCTAGAGTAGATCAAAATATCGTCAATGAATACTTGGATGAACTTGTCCAAGTACTCGCGGAACACCCTGTTCATCAAACTCATAAATACCCCTAGGGAATTTGTCAGTCCAAATGGTAAAACAGTAAACTCGTAATGTCCAAACCTCATCTTAAAGGAGGTCTTAGGGACATCATCCTCCTTGATCTGTAACTCGTGATACCCTGATCGCAAATCGATCTTGGAGAACACTGTCGCACCCTTCATTTGATCGAACATATCATCAATTCTCGACAAGGGATATTGCTTCTTGATCGTAGCCTTGTTCAGTTGACGGTAGTCAAGGGAAAAGCCTCTACGATCCGTCCTTCTTTCGTATGAAAATAACAAGTGCACCCCACGGTGACACACTAGGACGTATCAGTCCCAGGTCCAGCAACTCCTTCAGTTGCATTTTCAACTCTTGCAACTCCGGGGTCAACATTCGAGAAGGCATTCTTTCTATCAGTTCGGTCCCCGGTTTCAGGTCTATGGTAAACTCTAATTCCCTTTCCAGCGAAATCCCAAGTAACTCCTCTGAAAATACATCTGCAAACTCCTTCACCACCAGAAGGTGTTCTAGACCTTCCGCTACTCCCTTCTCGTTTAGCACAAGGATCGCATAAAGCTTGCACCCCTTGCACATACTCTTTTGTAACTGTAAGGAAGAGATGAACCTCAGGGAAACTCCCTGGTTCCATCCTACAATCACACATCTATGTCCCTCGTCATCAACCAAGCTCAATCATTTTGTCTTACAGTTGAGTATCGCCTCATGCGACTCCAACCAATCCATACCAATCATGACATCATAGGATCCTAATATCGTGATGTACAGGTTTTCCCTCGTGACAAACTCTCCCAGGTTAAGGAAACATCCCATAACCTTTCCTCCAACCTTCTGTTTAGCTCCAGAAGCCATCTCCATGAAGTTAAACTCATCCTGTTCGACTGTCTTTACCTTAATCCTTTTTAGCGCTGCACCGAAAATGAAACTCTCGGTAGCACCAAGATCTATCAAAATACTAAGGGTCTGGTCAATGACAGTACCTGTCGTCTTGAGCATAGTCGACTGATGCTCTGCCCGACGGTTATTCACCACTACGTGAATCCGATGGACCTTGCCCATATCTCCCACTGTAGTGGGTCCAGCTGGTCCGGACGCTCTGGTCCTCTCCACAGGATAGTCGCACTAGTAGTGCGGCTCCCCACATGTCCAACACCCCTTCTTTGGCCCAATAGTCCTAGTACCCGAAGTAGAAGATGACGGCCCACCGGCCTGGAACCCTAGTCTGTTCTGCTGAACAAGCCTAAACTGTTGCTGCTATGGGCGATGCTGCTGCTAATGCTATGGTCCTCGATAAGGTGTCCGCTGCTGAGGCGACAGTCACTAGGGTGTAGTGAAAGTGGATCCCCTCTACAAGCCACGATATCCTAACGTATGTGTCGCGGGTGTCTGGTGCCTCTGTGTTCCATATGGGACCTGCCCTGCTGGTCTCGCTGGAGTCCTTGTCTGACCCCCACTGATAAGTTCCTCCTCTGCTATGAGGGCCTTCTAGAGGGCATCGTGCAAGGTTTGAGGCATCAAAATCCCAACCTTTGCACGTAGGCTACCGTTAAGGCTGAATACAAACTTGTTGACCTTAAGTTTCTCGGTGTTAAGGTGCGGAGCATACCAGAGCATCTCCATAAATTGTGCCTCGTACTCGGGCACCATACAACCTCCCTATTGTATGGTGTTGAACTCATTG
>JASDQU010013142.1:37718-53223 GCA_032191745.1 Picea mariana | reverse complement strand
CCACGTCATCATGTAACCTGTCAACCTATCATTGTATCCAACATGTGTTCCTGTACCATACCATGCATCAATTGTGTACCAACATGTGAACTATAACATGCATCGATCATAAACCATATCATCAATCATGAATACAACTTGTACCATATGCTATAACATCAATCATGTATAAACTTGTACCATATCATCAATGAAGTATCTCAAAGAACCAATGCATGTCCCTCATGCATATGCCACCATACAATGTGAACTCAAGGATATGAAGTATGACAACCATGTCAAACATTGAACCCACTATAAGAGTGTTGTTCACTCAACCAAGCAACTAATATATACCATATCCAAATACCAAACCAACCATACCAAGTATGCCTCAAGGATACACCATATCATGAGAAAAGTTAACCATCAAAACAAGTATACAACCATACCAATACCTTTTTAGTTGACCTGGAACTCTAATATGTTGACCTGTAAACTTCCTTCAGACTTCAGGGAACTGATATCAACATTTAATTAATCATTCATGAGCCTTTTTACAGATACACAACTTTCTCTTCTACTTCTTGCATATATACGTGTTTTTCTCCATTTTATCCCATGTACATATGCTCCCTTTCTGACATGTAACCCACGTATGCCTTAGAAACTAGGGTTTGTTGCAACTCTGAAACATTCCTCTTCAATCTTCCTTTTCTACCTCAAAAAATTTTGTCACAGCCTTAGCAAAAATATCACTAGTTCGAAAGATAGATAATCAATGAATGGATGTGTGAGTATACCTGTGAATCACTCCCTGAGGTATATTTATACTCATGCTAGATAAATCCTCTCCTTAATTTATCGCTTCTAGGGTTTTCTTGTTAGAACAACTTTACCCTTTCATTAAATACTTGTAACCAACTAGAGGCTTCTTGACCACTTCCTTGGGGCTTATAACTTCACAAAGTCATATCTCCGCAACTGTGATGAACTACGTGGCATTCCACATATCATCAGAAACAACACTATGGTTATTATCCATCTATGAGGGTCTTGTATGCATTTACTCTATCCTTCATGTCCATGTTCCTCATTCAACTTAGGGTACCAAAACCACACCGTCGGGGATTCTTCAAGGGTTGACATCAATGACAACCAAATTATCAACAAAAAGTTGTGGCTTCACTACCTAATAAGTCAACTTGTGGGTTAAATTCTCTCAAAAGATGAAAAAATGAGAACCTATTTAGATTGATAATATCCTTGTTTATTCAGATAAGTCTGTAGAACATAACCTTCAACTTGATTATTTATACATAATTTTAGTCCCATGCAAATATTACTTCGAAATCTATATAATCCCCGCACCTACCCATATTATAAGTAATGATATTATTATAAATAAACTAGTAATATTATTATAAATATTGTTATATTGGAACGTAATATTTTACGCAAAATTTTTCTACATTTCTACACTTTGTCTATGATGATTCCCAATGACAAAATATCTACAAGGAAGGTGCCTCCTTATTTTTGATCATCTTTCTTCCTCCTTTCGATTGTTTTCCTTCACAAATTTCTAACCACAACTTGAAAAATAATGCAAGCGCATGCGTTGATGAGTTTAATGTTGTTTCAATCTCATTTAATCAAAGGGATGCATCCTTAGTAAATATGTTGAAGTCTGTATTTCTTGGTATTAAAATTGTTTATATTAACATATATGATAAGATGATTCAAATGATGAGGAATTTGAGTAAATATGGTAATTTTATATCTCTTTCTAAATTATTCAAGGTTGAATAAGCTTCAGTGCATTTATGTGTGGAGAATTCTCATTGTTTCAATCTATGGAAGGATTTGAGGAAGTGAGGAGAGGTTGTTACGGAACAGGTTGGGTGGATACAACTATAATTTGCAATCCCATGATGATTATCTTCCCTGATCCATCAAAATAGTTATTTTGGGATTCTTTCCATTCATTAAGAAAAGCTTACAATATTCTCGGCCAAAAGATATTCTCACACTGCGTTTTGAGTAATTTCTAGCACTACATATATGAACAATTCATGCAAAAGAAGAAATTGTTGTATTGAAGTAAATACCAAATAAAACTTCCATTGATAATGATGGAAACTACATCCAATAAATCCAGACATGAATATACTTYAGGATGCAAGAATCGAACCACCRCATGTATAAATAATCTTTGTGTGCCATATTAACACCACATTAGAATTAGATAATCTATAATATAGTTGTGTTAGTCATAATCTCTCTATATTATTTTTCTTATTCGAGTTTAATATATGTTTCAAAGAAAATAATGATAATCCAATATAGTATCTTTCAAAAAATAAATTGCAGAACATTAGGGTAATAGAGATCTATTTTTTAAAGTTTTGCGGGAAAACATCGATGATTTATGTTCCTTTAAATTCAAAGAGCAAGAGAAAATGTTGTGTTAACAGYACATAACCACCAACATGAGGTCCATGTGTATTTTAATRTAAAGGCCAACAAATTGATATGTTTATTCAAGTTCCTAATGAGATCGGGTGACGTTACTTCCCTTTAATGATTCAAAATATGAAAATTTCTCCACATTTACTTCATTGTGTCATCTTTAGACTCTGAAAATTTCACATATTTTAGAGTTTGAAACTTCATTGAAAAACATTACATTGGAAATGGCAAGACAATCGATTTCAATATTAGTCACAAACCTTTTCTCCCATGGACTATATCTTTGAAAGTAGAGCAAACCAGAACATGTTCACCTTTACTATGACAATTTTTGTCGGTCTCCTCAAAATTTCACTCTCTAAAACTTCCCATAAAAAAAAGTTAGAAAAAAAATTCCAATAGAACTCATTTAAAACTAATTTCAAGATGAATAAATAACCCTATATTCCATAGGATATATCTTTTAAAGTGTAATGAGAAAAAACCTTGAAATTTCTATGAGATGTACTGTGATATGTATCTTGAGTAACCTCCAAATTTTGTTGTCTAAAACATCCCATAAAAAAAGTTATATCTAAAATTCGAAGATGGATCACATGAAGCAAAAAAACTATTGGATTGATGCTCTTGATACCAAATTTTATGTACCAACGGTTTGAGAATGATAAAATCTCAATGACTAATATTCCACTTTAAGGGGGAAACCTCCTTTTACAATATATTAAATGTGCAATATGAGATTATATTCTTATACAAATGATTCTTCTTTATCAAAAATAGGAGATAAATTGAGCATTATGTAACCTACCACTAAGCCGACTTAATCATAACTAATAAAATAATAATAAATGAGTGTTATGTCCTTAACATAAGGACTTAGTGGCTTTAACATAGATCTCCCATCAATTGTCTAGTTTTATTCAGAATAAGAGGTTATACATGAATTTTTATTTGGTTCTCTCTCTTGCTTATCATAACACATTCAAGGGCATGGCGCCAAGGGGAAATGTAAATTTTGAAGAAGACCCTGCTCAATTTTGGTATACTACATAGTGGAAGAACAAGGCACCAATTTATTTTTACCAAATCAAATATTCCTTCGTCAAGGATTTCAAGAGCAAGATCACAAGGATTGAACCTACCAGGGATACATAACCAACCCTATATTTTCTCAAAGGGGAAGGAGTGTGTGTGTGTGTGTTTGAAGAAAAATTCACATACAGAAGGATTTTTGGCTTTGAAAGGAAACCCCCGCTTCTTCCCAAGTTCATGTGTGACATATTTGCAGTGTATGAGTTGTGAAAACATTATACGACATGGTCCATGTTCTTTTATTAAAAGAGAAAGGGACAATTTATTCCCATGCCATTTAAAATTGTCGGTATTTCAATCAAACTTTCCTCAACTCTCACTGAAAAGGATGGATTCTTTGAATCCTTTAATATGAAAGAATAATAGGTCATCAGTGGCTTTGACTCAAAATGTACTTTCATCTCCTATATGGTATCAATCAATTATGCCTCGATTTTCAATAAGGTGCAAGAAATTTCAGAAGGGGGTGATGATAGTGAAGACTCACGTGTTGATGCTAAGGTGACAACTACCTCAAGAAAAATTATTACTAAAAAGAATAAACAAACCTCTCATGAATATGCACATACAAGAGTAAATTAAAACATTGGTGCAATGAAACTCCACTAGAAGGAAACAAGCAACCACAATATAGACAAAGGCACATATCCATAGCGAGTACCGAAGGTGGAATAGTGCATCACCGTCAGCCAATCTTCATGATAGAAGGATCAAGAAATTAGTGTGGGTGTAAAAGAGATAAATCATGGATGTTTGGGTGATGAAGGTAGTTGGGAACTCTCACGATACAAATTGGAGGTAACACACATGGTTACCCATGTCCCAAAAAGAAAAAGGAACACAAATGAAGGTGTTACTCTAGACCCTCACGGCTTATAATTGGACACAACCAACCTGGAAATTGATGAATTAAACAACATTCCTACATGGGTTGTAGTACAACTAGTAGAGAACAAGTTGATAGCAGAGGAGTTGGCAATTGAAGAATCTCCATATCGAAAGAGATAATATGAAGGATAAACGATGATGGGAAAACAAATCTATGAAATTGGAGTTGAGGGATGAAAACTGTTAGCACCTAGACTTGCAGTGTCAAAGATTTTTATCTTTGGCCAAGATTCAAGATTCGATAGCGCATTTGCCAATTTTCCTAAAGCAGGTGCTACCAGAAGTTCAAAGATCCTATAGATTTTTCTCCAAATATCAAATGAGTGAAACTATCGAATGTGCACTATTCTTGAAGAATAGATGATATTTTGACTCATTGATTAGCATTAAAAATAAATAATTTTTATCAGAAAATTCAAAATATACAGGTTATATTAATTTTATATCAAATATTTAGTTTCTATCCCAATCTCTAAGTATATTAAATGGGGTACCATCTACAAGTCCAATCACCCGATACCAAGAGTCAAGAAAATACCACATGCATCGAGAGTCAATACAACACTCATACTAAGTGGCATGGGAGAATTCCATGGGTCTATAGTGTGTGCACAACACGTCGAGTAGTTAATGAAATGGTGTGATATAAAAATACATAAGGCTTTCCTTTTCTCATCCATGTAGGATATTACCCACAAATGAAAAACAAAAATGCACCCAACATCCATGAAAAACATATCCACTTTGGCAATCTAATAACCCCTGAGGGTTTCACTCCCTCTCACATCGTCTATGAAGGAATTCTATAAGTCTACACATTGGAAATTGATAGTGTCCCCAAAAGAGTGGTTGTTAGATTTAGAATGCAAGGGAAACATTGTGTTCTCCTTTGAATTCTTCCCTCCGAAAATAGAGGAGGATATGGAGAAAATTGACAATGTTTCGACTACCATTTAAGAAAATTGTATTCAAAATATGTTGGCTCTTCATGGAGATCCTTCACATGGAAAAGACATGTTTTTCCAAGTTGAAGGAGGATTTGCATGTGTTCTCGATCTGGTTAAGCACATTGGATCCAAGTACGGTGACTATTTTGGGATTATAGTTGCTTTCTATCAAGAGGCCCATTCTGATATGATAAAGAATAAAATGTGTACCACTGAAGAAGCTTATCAAAAGGACCTTGTCTACTTGAAATTGAAGGTAGAAGCAAGTGCAAATTTTATAATTACGTTGTTATTTTATAATGTAGACATCTACATGAAGTTTTTAAATGACCATTGACAAATTGGTATAAAATGCCTTGGTGTGCATGGCATCATGCCTATAAACAATTACAAGGGTTTCCTTCACACGGATGGATTTTGGAAAAATAAGATTCCTTTTGAAAGTACTGTTGCATTGGAACCTATCAAAGACAATGGAGAAGTTGTAAGAGCAGAGCATGCAAAAGTTGCTTTTGTTGTCCTTCTTGTGGACTTATCTTATCATCATCAACATTTGGGCATTAGACTGGAAACATTTATTAAGATAGCATAAGGCATGCATTCATTTCGTTCAACTATGGTTTGTGCAAAATTTTCGAACGAAAGGATAAAGATGCTATTATGGTTGCAGTTGATACTATTGCCAAGCACGCCAAAGTTATTAGGAATGAATGGAATGGTTTCAATCTTCTTTTACTGAATGTTGTTCGAGATGAGGAACTAGATTTAGTTAAAATATGTGAAACAAACACACGGTGAGGCTACTCTCACTTCTATATTCAATGAAGACGGATTACATCCTTATATAGGAAAAGACTCTACCGAGTCAGTTACATGCAAACCAAAGACAACTAGACTCTCAACTATCAACTGACTCTTAACACACCTACAACTGACTCTCACAACTGAAGCTTATAACTGGTGCTTACAACTGGTGCTTACTCCATTATTTCCAAGTCTCCCCCTTAATTTAGAATGGATTGAATTCTACACCTAACATCTCCCTAAACAACTAAAACTCAATCTTTCCAAGAGGCTTAGTGATAGCAAGACGTCAACTACATCCACCCACCGGATCGATCAATCAGCTCATGAGTCGAAGTGGCTCTTTTGATTCCTTAGTGGAATCTCTATTAAATACCGATCCATAGGTCCTTCTATTCACCCAAACGACTCTTCTGCACTCAACCGTGATCTTCCCTGACTTAATTTTGGGTTTCGGGATTCTCTAATCTCCAATGTCATGAGAACCACTACCTCCGCGATCTCCCGATCATTGAATCTTTGAAGTGCCAAAACACCTCTGTTAGCGACTAGCCCTCGGGGCTAAGTCTTGGCCCAAATGACCACTTCACATATGACCATGACTCTATTTCGGGGTTTCKCAACCCAAGCGCTCAACCTTCCATCCTTTGGACCCTCGAAATACCGATTCCCGATTTCTCGATGTGACTCTCCTATTGGGACCTTTCCCAAAGGCTTCGATCGCCGCCTTGCATCCACTCAAGGTGGACGGCCCTGATCACCTCTCGCGTTTTCAATATTTCAAATGACGAAAAACCTTTTCTCTCGGGACTACCGATCTCTCGGATCCTAATTCTTCATTATGCTGATTATTGGCCCCTTAAATGGCACTTCTCTCCTTTTGGGGTTTCGAACTTCGAAGTTCTGAAAAGAATGGATTTCTTGTCCATGGGATTCTCGATATCCCGATCCCCGTAATGTTGATAAATAGCTTTCCTTTCAGGGAATCTCCCAAATACTCTGATCTCCTACACGTGTCCTCCTATGATAGAAGGCTCAAACCAAACCTCGCCAATTCGGGACTTTCATTACCGATTTTCCCGACTTCTCGACCTCGAGAACTCCGATGTCCTGAATGTCGATATTCCGATTAGCCACTCTCGTCGGTACTTTTGCATCCACTTCACTGCGCTACGGGTTAAACCACACACAACTCCCTGCTGATCCAACAACTGACGAGTATTTTGTTCAGATCTAACGGTACAGATCGTTTCTTCTTGTGCGTTTGCTCAAGTGCTCCCTAGATGTGAAATCTTCAATGGTCTAGATTTCTTCGCAATCTGAATGGATGGCTAATGTGCCTCCTCCTGAGCTTTGGTGTTTCTTCCTATACTTGGAAGGATTCCACGTATCCAAAAGGCCTCAACCCTTTGTCTTCTTTCTTCCCTCGACTCTCAACTCGGAGCTTTGCTGCACGTATGAAAATGTTATCCCTTCCGATCTTTGGTTACTCGGGACTCGCTCAAAATAGTTCTGTAGCTCCTGCTCTCCTTTCTAGTTACAATTTTTTGCGTGAAAGAACTCGCCCTCCTGAACTTATCCTTTCCTTCGAACCCTCCAAGGATTCTTCGACTCCTATGCCTTTGTAGGGTATTCACATGCACACAAAAGGTGTTATCCTCCCTGAGCTTTCCTGTAGCTTCGACCTCCAAGGAAACTCGGCTCTTCTTCCCTTTCTCCCAGAAATGGAGAATTCAGATGCCCTCCTGGCACTCCACCTACTCAAGAAACCTCTTGCTGAGCCTATCAGGGTGTTTGTTCAGTAAACTTGTTAATATCCCTCAGTGAATTTTTCCTTCAGAATATAGAACTCAAAGAGTTCTCTTCCCTTCGTGCCTTCTTGCACACAGTCTCAATGCCCACCTGGCAGAGTGTCAAGAATCCTCAGTGATTCTGACTCCTTAAGAGCTCACAGCATATTTCTTCCTCTGTGCACTCCTTGCACCTTCTCAATGCCCACCTTGTAGAGCTCTCAGAATCCTCAGTGATTCAGGTTCTTCTTGAACTCACAACAAAGTTCTTCCAAATTCACCCTTGTGCATATGCTCAACGCCCACTTGGTAGAGCTTCACAGAATCCTCAGTGATTCTGTCTGCAATAGTGTTCTTCTCCCCCAACCTTTCCTCCTGAGGTATTCAACAACCTCATAGGTCTTCTCCTTGAGTTGATGATTTCATTTTTGTGCCCACTTGGCATGTCTTTTTCTGAATCCGCAGAGTTCAGATATGCAACCTCTATGCATGGCTATCAGAACCCACAGTGTTCTGTCACACCCTCCTGGTATGAAGCCTCAAAGAACTCGAGCCTGAAATCAAAACAACCTGCAAATGCAAACCTACAACAGACATCTACAACATGAATTCACATCATAAAATAGGACACACCAAGACATCCACACAATACATAAATACATGCAGGAAAAAATTCTTCTATTTGTATTAATAAAAATGCCTCTTTTCAAAGGTGTTCCTGAGCATGGCCTGTAATAAGGTCTCGAATATTCTCCCTTCTGCTCTCTATTCACAGATTCTCTTCTATCTCTCCTACTCACTTCTATAAAATGAGATACTCTAGATGTTTTTACATGAGGAGGCTCTTAGAGCTTTTCCCTCCAATCTACCTACCCTATTCAATTACATTGAATGGGCTATCTAGTCCACTATTCGGATCTAGATCTCAGCCTTACAATCATTAAATTCCTTC
Organism: Picea mariana; assembly: GCA_032191745.1. NCBI lineage: Eukaryota > Viridiplantae > Streptophyta > Pinopsida > Pinales > Pinaceae > Picea > Picea mariana. The sequence goes on along the minus strand of JASDQU010013142.1, from coordinate 44,299 downwards.
TTATCTACAACTTGCACAAAGGCACGGATTTACAACTCAACAACTTAAAAAATTTAATTACATTCAATTTCAAATCAAAATGAGGATTCCGCCTCTCTTCATCACGCAATTTGAATTCGTTGTCGTAGCTGGCTGGCTAGTTTGCTGACGTGGAGAGATGCTCCTGCATCATACTCCTCAGTTGCAAAAATTCATGAGCTCCTGCTCATGAGCTTCCCATCTCAGCTGTCGAAATCCTCCTGGATCCCAAATCATCCTCTGGAGTTGTTCCCCCACTCCATCTCCCTGTTGCTGCTGCTGCTACTACCTTTCTGCCCAACTTCTCCTTGCTGTAAGTTTCTGCTGATTCTACCAGCAGCCTCCTGATGTCTTCTATCACTTCATCCAGCTTCTCTAGTGGCTAGCTCTGTTCATGCAGTCTCCTCAGCTACAAAAAATTTTGCCACATGGGCAGATCACTATGATCTCCCATGTCTTCTTCATCAACTTCCAACCTCACTTGTTGGATGTGTGCACCCTACACTTTCACCCTTCTCTCTAGGGATTCAATCTGTTTATACAGATCAATCAAACTAGTGTTGTCTATTTCTTCTTCTTCTGCTGCAAACTCCCATGTTGCAGTCTTTTCAGTCTCCTGGCTGAAAATATTGAGCCATTCCTTAGAATTATCATCATCCTCTTCTGCTTCTTCTACTGTCAGCTTCAGTGCTACAGCTTCCTCAGCTTCCTGGCTAAATATGTTGAGCCATTCTTCAGAATGCTCATTTTCCTCTTCTTCTTGGGCAACTTTGGATATCTTCTCCAATCCTTCAGTGACAGTTTCAGCTAGTTGTCCTCCTGTTGTTTCTGCATCGACAACACAGATTTCTGCCTCCTCCTGGGCAAGTGGTAGGAATATCTCGATTCCCCTAATCATTATAAGGATCCTCAGATCAGCCTCTCGGATGGTGAAAGTTTTTAACTTGTCATCATCTTCATTCACATGGATTGGAAAACCACATGAATATTCGCCCTCTATCAATTGTACCTGCTGATCCAAATCCATCTCTGATCTCACCTCTCTATCAGCTCCTCCGGCTGATTTCGAATTACTTCTGAGTTCATGAGACCCTCATATAGTCTTGAATTGTCATCCCTACCCAGCTGGCAATATGGGATGCTTCCACTACCCTCCTGGCAGTCTTCGAGATCCCACAACGACCTCATTTCATTGCCTAGCTGGGAATGTGAAATTCCTTGGCTGTCTTCATGACAATCTCTGAGATCCCGCAGTGATCTCAACTCCTTGCCCACCTGGAAATTAGGAATTTCTATTCATCCCACCTGGCAGTTCTTGAGATCTTAAGTTGATTCCATTTCATCCTCTTCACCAATGTCTCTCCCAATCTCCAGTTCACATACCTAGACCATCTCCTTAGGTCTGTCAAGGTTTTCATCATGCCTCAACCATCCTTTTAACAGCCTACACTGTCTTCTAGCCATCAACTCCTTGACTAGCCATTTGAACTTTAGCTTCTTCATGGGCCATTTATACACCCATCTCGGCTTGGATTTCTACTACATCTTTAATGAAAGATTTTCTATTTATTTCTTTATATCAATTTGCTCTTCATCTATATATTCTTGGCTCCCTAGCTCTGAGTTTTTCCTTGCAGCATACCTATGGCCTTCAGTATCCATGTTGTTGTCTTTGTCTGCCTTCCTGGAAAATCCACTACTGTCACTCTACAAACCTGAGTGCCTCAGCTTCTTCTACAGTCTTCTTGATTGTCGCCTACCTGCAAACAAGCATTACAGAGTCTCCAACACTCTATTTTCTTCCTTTTCCTTCTCCTCGTTTCACCTGAAATATACAACTAAAATCTCGCTCTGATACCACTTGATAGAAAGATGTCAACTATGTCCACCCATAGGATCGATCAATCAACTCATGAGTCGAAGAGGATATTTTGATTCCTCAGTGGAATCTCTATTAAAACTTGATCTACAGGTCCTTCTATTCACCCACACGACTCTTCTACACTCAATCATGATCTTCCCCGACTTAATTTTGGGTTTCGGGATTCTATGATCTCCAATGTCACGAGAATCACTACCTTTGCGATCTCTCGATCATTGAATCTTCGAAGTGCCGAAACACCTCTGTCAGCGACTATCCCTCGGGGCTAAGTCTTGGCCCACACGACCACTTCACATATGACCGCGACTTTATTTTGGGGTTTCCCGACCCAAGCGCTCAACCTTCCATCCTCTGGACCCCCGAAATATGGATTCCCGATTTCTCTATGTGACTCTCCTATCGGGACCTTTCCCGAAGGATTCGATCGTTGCCTCACGTCCCCTCAAGGTGGATAGTCTTGATTGCCTCTCACATTTTCGATATTTCAAATGCCAAAAAACCTTTTCTCTCGGGACTACCGATATCTCGGATCCTGATTCTCTACTATGCTGACAGTTGGCCCCTTGAATGGCACTTCCCTCCTTTCGGGGTTTCGGACATCGAAGTTCCAAAAAGCATGCATTTCTTATCCATGGGATTCCCGATATCCTGATCCCCGTAATGCCGATAAATAGCTTTCCTTTCGCAGAATCTCCTGAATACTCTGATCTCCTCCACATGTCCTCCTATGATGGACAGATCAGACCAAACCTCGCCAATTCGGGACATTCGTTATCAATTTTCCAAACTTCTCGACCTCGAGAACTCCAATGTCCCGAATGTCGATATTCCGATTAGCCACTCTTGTCAGGACTTTTTCATCCACTTCTCTGTGCTACGGGTTAAACCACGCACAAATCCCTGCTGATCCAATGACTGACGGTTATTTTTTTCAGATCTGACGGTGTAGATCGTTTCTTCTTGTTCACTTACTCAGGTGCTCCCTAGATGTGAAATCTTCAATGGTCTAGATTTCTTCGCAATCTGAATGGATGGCTAATGTGCCTCCTCCTGAGCTTTTGCGCTTCTTCTTGTACTTGGAAGGATTCCACATATCCAAAAGGCCTTGACCCTTTGTCTTCTTTATTCCCTCGACTCTCGACTTGGAGCTTCGCTGCACGTATGAAAACACTATCCCTCCTGATCTTTGGTTACTCAGGACTCTCTCAAAACAGTTTTGTAGCTCCTACTCTCCTGTACAGTTACGATTTTGTGTGTGAAAGCACTTGCCCTCCTGAAATTATCCTTTCCTTCGAACCCTCCAAGGATTCTTCAACTCCTACACCTCTATAGGGTATTCACATGCACACAAAATATGTTATCTGCCCTGAGATTTGCTATAGCTTCGACCTCCAAGGAAACTCAGATCTTCTTCCCTTTCTCCCATAGATGGAGAATTCAGATGCCCTCCTGGCACTCCACCTACTCAAGCAACCTCTTTTTGAGCCTATCAGGGTGTTCAGTAACCTTGTGAAGATCCCTCAATGGATTCTTCCTTCAGAATACAGAACTCAAAGAGTTCTCTTCCCTTCGTGCCTTCCTACACACTGTCTCAATGCCCACCTGGCAGATTGTCAAGAATCCTCAGTGATTATGACTCCTTAAGAGATCACAATAGAGTTCTTCCTATGTGCACTCCTTGCACCTGCTCAATGCCCACCTGGAAGATCTCTCAGAATCCTCAGTGATTTGGGTTCTTCTTGAACTCGCAGCAGAGTTCTTCCAAATGCACCCCCATGCATATGCTCAACGCCCACTTAGCAGAGCTTCACAAAATCCTCAGTGATTCTGTCTGCAATAGTGTTCTTCTCCCCCAACATTTCCTCCTGAGGTATTCAACAAACTCATAGGTCTTCTCCCTCAGTTGATGATTTCATCTGTGTGCCCACCTGGCACGTCTTTGTCTGAATCTGCAGAGTTCAGATATGCAACCTCTATGCATGGCTATCAGAACCCACAGTGTTCTGTCACACCCTCCTAATATGAAGCCTCAAAGACCTCAAGCCTGAAATCAAAACAACCTGCAAATGCAAACCTACAACATACATCTATACCATGAATTCACATCATAAAATAGGACACACCAAGACATCCACACAATACAAAAATACATGCAGGAAAAACTTCTTCTGTTTATATTAATAAAAATGCCTCTTTTCAAAGGTGTTCCTGAGCATGGCCTGTAATAAGGTCTCGACTCTTCTCCCTTCTGCTCTTTATTCGCAGATTCTCTTCTATCTCTCCTACTCACTTCTATCAAATGATATACTCTAGATCTTTTTACATGAGGAGGCTCTTAGAGCTCTTCCCTCCAATATACCTACCCTATTCAATTACATTGAATGGGTTGTCTAGTCTGTTATCTGGATCTAGAGCTCAGCCTTACAATCATTAAAGGCCTTCTTATCTACAACCTGCACAAAGGCACAACTTCATATCTCAACAACTTAAAACATTTAATTATATTCAATTTCAAATCAAAATGAGTATTGCGCCTCTCTTCATCAAGCGATTCGAATTCGCTATCGTGGCTCGCTGGCTGGTTGGATGACGTGGTGAGATTCTCCTGCATCATATAGTGAAAATATCAACAACATTTTCACTAGTATTACAATGCACAAGAGTTATTTCATTTGACTGCAACTTTTCTCTAACAAAATGATACTGAGCTTCAACATGCTTTGTTCTTGCATGAAAAATCGGATTCTTTGCAATATTGATTGAACTTTGATTATCACATCTGATCATTGTAGGTTCCTTTCGTTCTTCTCCAACATCTTGAAGAAATCTTCTTAACCAAACAACTTCACAGGTTGCTGCACACAAGGCTTTATATTATGCTTCAGTAGAAGACAAAGGTACAGTAGGCTGCTTTTTACTGCTCCATGAAATAACCCCGGATCCAATGCTGAACGCATATTCAGTGGTTTATCTTCGATCATCTAGATTTCCAACCCAATCAGAATCTTAATAACCTGTCAACTCAACATCAAATGCATCAGTATATTTAATACCATAATCAAGTGTACCTTTTAGATACCTAAGTATTTCCATTGCTGCATTCCAATGGATTTCATGAGGTTTTGCCATGAACTAACTTAACACACTCACAAAATATCAAATATCAGGTCTAGTTGTGGTGAGATAATTTAGACTACCCACCATCTGTCTATACACAGTTCCATTCACCTCCTTTGAACCATCATCACAAGAAAGTTTCACATTCTGTTGCATGGGAACAATAGAAGACTTACACTAATCCATTTTAAATCTCTTAAGTATTTCTCTGATATACTTACTCTCACAAACAAAAGTTTGGCTTGCATTTCTCCAAACTTCAAGACCTAGGCAGTAATGTAACTCACCAAGATCTTTCATTTCAAATACCTTTGATAAATGCTCCTTGATTTCATCAATTAACTTCTCTGCATTTCCTGTAATTATTAAATCATCAACATATAATGAAATGAATACTATATACCCATGTTCATCAAATTTGGTATACAGATTTGGATCACTTTTGATCCTCATAAAACCCTGTTGAAGAAAGAAAGAGTCTATATTTTCATACCATGACCTAGGTGCCTATTTTAGTCCATACAATGCTTTCTTTAACTTACACACTAAGTGTTCTTTCCCCTTTTCAACAAACCCTTAAGGTTGAGTAAGGTGAACCTCTTCCTTTAACTCACCATTCAAAAAAGTAGATTTAACATCTAACTGATGCAGCTTCCAATGATACTTTGTAGCTAAAGCAATTAACATTATGATAGTATTCAATTTAGCTACTGGTGCAAATGTTTCAGCATAATCAATACCTTCTGTTTGTGAATACCCCTTTTCCACCAGTCTAGCCTTATACTTATCTATACTACCATCTGATTTAAACTTTGATTTGTATATCCATTTGCATCCAATGGGCTTCTTATGTTTAGGCAATTTAGTCAATTCCCAAGTATTGTTTTTCATTATAGATTCATATTCTTCCTCCATTGCATTTCGCCATTCATCATGTTCATTAGCCTCATCAAAACTCATGGGTTCTATGACATTTGAAATGATACTCATTAGTGCATAGTCTTTATACCTCTCAGGAAGTTGAATCTGTCTTGAAGATCTTCTCAACTGATTATCTTCCTCCCCACTTTGTGAAGATCTATCTTCACCTATAGGTGAACTGTGACTGCTTGAATTGTACATATAATTGAATCCTTCTTGTTGCTGCTATTGTTGTCACTGTGGGGATGGTTGCTACTGTGTGGACTGTTGCTGCTGCTCTTCTTTAACTCCTTCATTAAGAAGTCTCTGCCATTCCTCATGATTGTTGTCATCATGATTTCCTGCTTCCTGCTCATGGAAAAGTACATCTCTACTTGCAAATACTTTGTGAGTAGCAGGATCAAATAGTTTGTATGCTTTAAATTCAGAATAGTACCCAATGAAAATACATTTAATGGATTTAGCATCCAATTTCTTCCTATTCTCCTTTGGAATATGAGAAAAATCCTTACACCCAAATACTTTCAAATTATGAACTGTAGGTTTGGAACCATTCAAGGCTTCGATTTTGATGGATTTTCCTGTCTTCTTTTCCACCATGGTTCTAAATTCCTTAAAGTACTCAAAAACATAACTTTTTCAT
>JASDQU010013142.1:1838-15594 GCA_032191745.1 Picea mariana | reverse complement strand
TCTGTGTCCTATTTCCAAGGGTCATTGTGCCCATGTCAGATACTTGTATTTTTGTGTCCTCAGTGCTCCCTGTCTCGTGTCCCCCGGTATCAGGTGATTTAACAATATAGTGTGCAATGATATACTTTCACAGTAAGTTTATAGTTTTTTTTAGTATTATATATAAACTAATTTATATAGAATCAGTTTAGATTATTTTAAATTAGTATCTAACAAATACTTAGAAAAATCAAATTTTTTAATGTGTAAATTTTAATTAATATATTGTTATTAAATATGTAAATATCTAATTATTTTTTAATTGAAACTACTTTATTATATTATTATTTTAATATAATATTATTTAATTTAATATCACAGTAACTCAATAACATCTCCTCTATATTGAACTGTAAATCACTCGAGTACTCTAACTACAACAATTCATGCAAATAAAAAAATTATTATAAGAAAATAAATACCAAATAAGAAATCCATTAATGAACATTAATGATGATGGAAAACTGCATCCAACATAAGCAGACATGGATGTACTTATGGGAAGCGAGAATCGAATCACCTTGTCTATACATAATCTCAATGCGACTTAACACCACATTATAATTAGATACTGTATAATATGATTGTGTTAGTGGAAATATCTCCATATGCACTTACAACTTTTATTATTATAGTTCAATATATCTTCGAAAAAAAAAAATGATAATCCAACATATGATCTTTGAAAAACAAAACTCGAGTTAATGTAATAAGTGTGAACAGTGCATAACCAACAGAATGAGGTCCAGGTGCATTGTGATGTATAGGCAACAAGTTGATATGTTTATTAAAGAGAGTGATAGATTTAAAACTAGTTGGGAAAATTCAAGATCTGGATACGATTGTGTGACGTTATAGTCACTTTAAAGTGTCTAACAGTGAAGTCAAATTGATCACTTTTAAATAATATATATCAATGATGGAGTCACACAAGAATCAATTATTCAACGAGTTGTTTATCGCAAATGTCCCATAAAAATATTGTCCCAAAAGAGTTATTTTTTAAAAGGTTACATTAAAAACAAGGTTGTATGGCAGTCGAGTCCCTGCCAGGTTGAGATGGGAGTAAATGCGACCTAATACAGACACGTGGCTAGAAAGTTGAAATACATTGAAATAATTTTATACATAGGAAATATGTACTTTTGTAACGGATCGCGGGTTGTCGAGTTGGCGATATACAAAAATCACTGACAGTTTTGCGATACATAAATGGGGCCTATGTTCTTTGTGATACATAAATCGAGGAGTAGAGTTGCAGACTATAGAAATTCATCACAAATAAAAAAATTATACATACGAAATATGTAGTTGTATAAAGTAGATATTTAGTTTTATACATTCAAAATTTTTACTTTTATAAAGTATAGGGAAGAGATTTTATAGAGGATGCAGGGAGCCCTCATTGCATACTTAGCCAGTTTTTGGATCGCGGGTTCTTGGGCTGGCGGGTTCAAAATTAGGCCTCTAATGTTATGTGGCCTACAAATAGCATCGATAGTTATGCGATATACAAAATGACAGGCGAAGTTTAGTTTTCTTTAAAACTAAGGATTTTCTTGGACAAAAAGATATAGCATTGTCGAATTAGTTTTCTTTGCACACATTTTATAGAACATGCAGGGAGCGGTCATTCCATACTTCGCCAGTTTTTGGATTGCGGGCATTGTCCAATCAATTTTCTTTGTAATTTATCAAAAATTAATAATGTTTGTCACATGTTTCTGTAAATTGGCGAGTTCAAAATTGAATCTCTGATGTTCCGTGGCCTACAAATAGCACCGACAGTTCCGCAATATACAAAATGACAGGCGGAGTTGCGGACTATAGAAATTTACAAAAAATTAATGTTTGTTATACAATAGAATAGTAATAACATTTTCCCGAATTAGCTTGCTTTAAAACTAAGGCTTTTCTTAGACAAAAAATATATAGCATTGTCGAATTAGTTTTCTTTGTACACATTTTATAGAGCATGCAGGGAGGGGTCATTCCATACTTCGTCAGTTTTTGGATCTCGGGTTCTTGGGTTGTTGGTTTCAAAAATGGGTCTCTATTGTTCCATTCCCTACAAACAACATTGAGAGTTCCACGATATACAAATTGAGAAGCGGTGTTGTGAACTATACAAACTTATTATAAAATAAATAATGTCTGTTACATATCTCTTCAAATTACATCAACATTTAAAACATCAATGTCATTGAAGACCAAAAAATTAGCTTACAATAGGATACAAGAAATGTATAATATCCGAATTAGTTTTATTTGGAACAAACGAGAAAGGTTCCTGGAAATCCAAAATTTAGTATACAATAAGGGCATTGTCGAATCAATTTTCTTTGGAATTTATCAAAAATTAATAATGTCAGTTACATGTTTCTGGAAATTTAAATGCGTTTATCATATAGAGTGGGATTGGGGCTCCCATAGACCATAAAAAGAAATAAGTACAAGAATTAGGAACATTGAAAGAAGTGCACGACGGTAGAGAGGAAGACCTGAAAATAAGAAATTGGAAGTTAAGAGTGTTTGGYTACAGTTTTATATTGAAAGAGGACATAAGTGGATTGATAAAGAAGAGAAGATGACAACATAGACTTAAACAATATTGATAAACAAAACAATATGGCAGTATAAACTTACTATGAATTCGATGTGTTTTTGTTGTTGTTGTCGATGGACATTGTAGTCCTGTTGACCGGTTGTTTCCCTTCTTGGATGAGGTCGTCCATTCTCTCTTGGAACCATTCTTCGATGTACATTTTCATGGGGGCTATGTTGATTTCATCCTGGATTTCTATGTCATAAAGGTCATTTTCTAATTTCCTTAGATCCATTGAAATACTTTGCAGAGTCTGTTTAATTTCTTCGTTGTGTGAGGCATAGTCCAGTACCCAGCGCTCGTGCTCATCTAGACGATGTTCAAGTATGTTGTAAAAATTTTCAAAAGAAAACCCCTTTAAAATATAAACTTGTTCCTTGAAGTCTTCTTTGGTGACTGACAAGGATTTGAGAATTAAATTAGGATCTTGAACCTCGTTGGTAGTTCCAGCTAAGTCCAGCTGGAGCAGGCTTGTGAACAAATCTTCCTTTTCTGAGATGACTTGTTTACATGACTTGACAATGAGTTGTAGGTTGTCAACTTTATTTTTCTAGCATAATTTTACTTTTTTGGTGCTCTTTGATGAGGGGAGTTTCTCCTATCTTCTTTTCAGTTTTGATGTGTTGTCGGCATATTTGGCAAAAGGGGCCAGTACTTGATCACAAAAAAGTTGTTCATTTTTTAAATTCGTCTCCAATTGTTCTAGAAAATCATTGGCCTTCTTTCCGAAGGAAACTAAATTTTGCGATGTTTCCCAAGATTCAGTAACTACCTACATTATTTTTTTGATGTTATTCTCTACAAGGGCTCTAGAGCATGCAAGGAGAGTGGAGGATACTTTCATCTTCGCTACAGTGGTAGCATGCACAATGTTTTCCAAAGGACTGGAAAATTATGGAGTTGCAAGGAAAGCCTTCTTAAATTCGTTGAGGCGTTGTTTCATATTGGGATTTTCTATCTCAATTCCTTGAATGGAATCATGAAGAATGTCACTGGTTCCCTAGTGAAATTGCCATATTTGGGATAGAGGAATTTTGCTAAAGTTAATATCTGCACGAGATTTTCCATATTTGGGATGGCGGAATTTTTCTAAAGTTAATCTCTGCATGAGATTTTCCTTTCTTTTTTGTTACATCTCTCTTTTCAATGACCAGACTTTTAGATTGGCTATAAAAAATAACGCTCTGGATTATGAAGGCTTGATCTATGTCAAAAAGGTCAGTGTCCAATATTTCCACCTCGGATGACCCAATTCTCTGCATGTGCTCAGCTTCAATTTCAAGTTGGAGTTTTCCACTTTCAATTTGGGGTTCCTCCGCCTACCCTGCATTTTTTTTTCTCTTCTTTGTCAATGGAATTTTGTGAGAACAATCAATATTTATGCGAGGAGGGTTCTTATCTCCTCCTTCGTTCAAAGATTTATGGGTTKCTTTCTTACTGGGGTGGAATGTCGAAGGGATGCTTCGTGATGTCGTTCTCTTGGGAGTGTTGGYGGGGGACTGGGTACTCTTCTGAATGGATACATTTATATGTTGTCTGTACAATTTAGTGGTGCTTTTSAATCTCTCTCCGTCGCAATCAACAAAAGCAGGATTGTTTTCGACATTGTTCCTATCTTGGGTCAGGTGTGTATGGATAAAAGGGGTGTTAAATMAAACACCCAGTAAATGTTCTCGAAAAATGCCATTAGAGTCGAACCCTTTTAGCCTTTCARCATACTTTAGGTTCAATTTCTTGAAATGGGCGGAAAAATYGTCAATCTTGTTGATGTTTCTACACACGAAGTCTCCAATTTTCCATGGCATAGGAATGAATTGTTTTTTTTTTCTTGTCATGCAAAAAATACAACCAGTGGTTGTATTGCCTTGCTATTTCTTTAAAAAACATCTTGTCCATGATGTGGCACAGAAGGAAGTCAATATTTTCCTTAGAGACAAATACCATGAGGACACTGTGATTTTCCTCTTGCTCAAGTGTTCCCTTCCTGTTCAAAAACTTGGCTGCCTGGCCAGACATCCGCAGAGCATCCTTGCCTAACTGTAAATCTTTGAGAACTGAGACAAAGCAATTAAAAACTTCATAAAAACAATGAGAGGCCATGTATCTCCATAGTGCCTCATGCCAGAATGTTACTGGGTTGAATCCATAGTTTATTTTATTGGAAAGAGAAAGTTTGGAAACGGACAACAATACACAATTGTGAAAATTGAGTAGGATGACATATTAAATTTATTCGATTCTTTGAATCGTGACGACTGGGAGCAGAGCTCAATCAAAATTAACTTCCCCCAATCGAAAATGTATTTTTCATTGACTTTGAAATACAAAATATAAATAATTATATGGGAAATGCTTGTTGTGGATGCCTGTCCCGTTATTCTTTTAACCAACCAAGCAATTTCCCAGAATGGATTTCTAAAGGAACTTGCCTGTAGCCTTGTGATATCTTCAGGAACTATTGTCGGGTCTTTGAGGAAGTCTTCTAAGATGTCCAATCTGTTATGATGTTTTTCTAGAAACTGTTTGCATTCTTTTCCTCTGAACGTCAATGTTGGGTTCAACAATTTTAACATCTCACGAAAGAGCTGAGGCAACAAAGAAACAAGAGAATGGTCATTCAGTGGAATAATTCTTTGGCCTGGAATATATTTTTCAATACACTAAAAGACCACCTCCTTAGAGTCAAAAACCTCAGGAACGCAGCCTGCAAGAGCTATTCCAGAGGTCCAAATCACTTCGTTTTGGGTGGAGCGAGATGAATAGTAAAAGTATGCCCTGGACCACTGAAAGCTATGGTCCTCTTGTGCGAACAAATTTACTATATCTCCACAAAATTGTTGTCGACCTAGTGAAATAAGTATACAAGAACATTTATTTGTTACAGCCGATGAATGAAATGAAAACTTGGAAGGGATAATATAACCCTGCACAAATTTTGGTTGAAATCATGTGAATGGGAGATGTCCTCGAGACTTTCATTGATTAATGAAAATTTGGATGGTTGTTGCATGATGCGTTGTTAACATTAAACAACGCTAATTTCATACATAGAAATGCCAACACGTTGGATATTTCAATGAGTGATTAAGCATTGTAGATTTCTTGAGTGGCCCAATATGAGGACACATGTTGTTGATGAACAATCGGAAGGGAAAAAATAACTCTCCGCACATCCTGGTTTAATGCATAATAATGGGATATCTCCTCGAGGTTTTCATCCATTAATGAAAATGTTGAGAGTTCTTTCATGGTCAGTTGTTAGCATGAAACGTTTCTAATCACATAGTAAGAAAGTATGGAGGTCGCGGGCAAGGGAAGAAAGACAGCTACAAAACAGGGTTGCAACGTACAAGCGTTGAGGGTGAGGGCATGAGGGTCAAATTGTATGTCCTGAAATTTTTTGAGTGCAATATGTGTAACAGCGAAGAGGATATAGTAGGATAGACGAAATAATAAGAAGTTAGTGGGGATGGAAGGCAACGAGAGATACTTTGAAACATTTGTCAGCAGTGGTAGAGTGACCACGCTGGAATTGTAGATTTCGTGAACTCGGCAACAGGAGAATCCAAAACATATTGAGAAGGTGTATGCAAAGGAGGCGAGGCTCGGACCTTCTAATTGTATCGCTCCAAACATTTGAATGCATAATCTGTAACACGAAAGAGTGGACGATGTTGGAATCCAGTAGTCAATTTGTATATTGCAGAGAGTGCAATCCCAACTGTTTCGTACCTTCGTGTTGAGTTTTCAGTACTAAGAGATAATTTAGTATTCAAAATAATTTTTTAGATACTGTTAGATAGTTCATAAGGACTAGTATCCATAAACAATGGCAATCTCCACCCCGCCAGTCCTGCATTCCATGTGTCAATTTGTATATCGCGGAATTGTGAGCGCTGTTTGGAGGACATGAAACAATGGAACTGCAATGTTGAGTCAACCACTCTGTAGGTTCACTTGTCAATTTGTATATCATGGAACTATGGGTGCTATTTGTAGGCCACAAAACAATGGAGGTCCAAGTTTGAGCCTGCCTACCTGAGAACCCGCGATCGAAAATGTCGCTAGATATCGAATGCGGAATTTGTACATGATCTATAAAATATCATGGGAATTAGTACATTCTCTATAAGATATCATGTGCATACTTTATACTCCCATAATACACGGGAAGACAAAAAAGGGAAAAAGAATGGAGTAGTTAGCAGTGGAATTGTAGATCACAAAAATTTAGAGTGGAATATGTATATAACAGAAAAAGATATCGAAAGCATCGAAAGAAACAACGATCGATCAGATTCGTTGTCGGATTATATAGATGGAGATAAACATATGTCAACCTGCCAATGCTGGAGCTGCGTATTTCATGAACCGGGAAATAGGAGGATCCAAAACAGGTTGATAAAGTGTCTGCAAAGGAGGGGAGGCCTGGACCTTCTAATTGTATCGCTCTGAACATTGGAATGCATAATCTGTAACATGGAAGAGCGAATGATGTTGGAATTCGGTAGTCAATTTGTATATTGCGGAGACTGCAATCCCAACTGATTCATACCTCTATGTCCATTTGTCACTACTAAGAGCTATTTTAGTATTCAAAATAATTTTTCAGATATTTTTATACACGGAAAAAATAAAAACTAAAACAATTTTTTAGATATTGCTAGATACTTCATAGGGATTAGCATTCATAAACAATGGCAATCTCCACCCCGCCAGTCCTGCACTCTGTGTGTCAATTTCTATATCGTGGAACTAGGAGCGTTGTTTGGAGGACATAGAACAGTAGAAGTGCAATGTTGAGTTATCCATTCCACAGGTTCTCTTGTAAATTTGTATATCATAGAACTTGGGGTGCTATTTGTAGGGCACGAAACAATGGAAGGCCAATTTKGAGCCCGCCTGCCCAGCCAAGAACCTGCGATCCAAAATGTCACTAGGTATGCAATGCAAAATTTGTACATGTTCTATAAAATATCATGTCCATATTTTATAGTCCCATAATACATAGGAAGAAAATAAGGGAAAAAGGATGGAGAAGTTCGCGGTGGAATTCTAGATAATASACGGGAAGAAGAGAAGGAAAAAAGAACCAAGTATCTCGGAGAAGAACATCTAKTTTTTTCTTATTAATGCAAATGGTTGTGAACATCTATTGAGTTCTCACCAATAAATGCATAAAGTGMAGATCACARAAGTATCTTTTGTACCACTGTGTCCACTTTCCACTAGTAAGAGCATTGTTGATGTATATGAGGAAGGACGTGAAGTTGTTGGGGATGGAAATCAACAATAGATACTTTGAATTAAATTAATGTATACAAGGAACCCGCAGTGGAATTGTAGATTATGGATGTTTTGAGTGCAAGATGTATATAGAGGAACAATAAGCAGCTCGTTTCACAAGTGGCATCCCCACAACGATGGGCATAAAATTGGCTAAGTATGAAAAGGAACAATGGTCGATCGGATCTATCGTACGAGGATATAGATGGAGATGTTAAGGCATGAATTACAGATCATGAAAGTATCTTGTGTACCATTGTGTCCACTTGTCACTGGTAATACCATTGTTGATGTATGTCAAGAAGGACGCAAAGTTGCTATGGATGCATATCAGCAACAGATACTTTGAATGAAGTTAATGTATACGAGGAACCCATGATAGAATTGTAGATCACAAATGTTTTCAGTGCAAGGTGTATATAGCTGTACAATAAGCAGCTAGGCTCGCAAGCGCTGGCCCCGCAGCGGTGGGCACAAAATTGGATAAGTATGGAATGGAACTACGGTCGGTTAGATCTGTCTTGCAAGGATATAGATGGAGATCAAGACATGTCATCCCTCCGTACATAGAAAGATGACTAAGTATAAAAACAGAAATCCATAATGAATGGGAAAAGCAAAATGGGAAAAGAGATAAGTATCCGAGAGTCGGGAAAACCTTTTTTTTTCATTTATTAATGGCAATGTTTTCGAACCTTTGTTGGCTTCTCACTAGTAAAAGCATTAAGTGCACATCACTAAAGTTATTTTCCTGCAACATGTATATGATGAAACATGGGACATAGGTGTTGGATACCGTGAACTCGGGGCCTGGTGTCCAGATAACTGGCTAAGTATTAGCCAAGATGAAATTTTGATATCTATTTCAATAGTATTCATACTAGTATCTATCGATGGAGAAAGTTTTCATATTTATCTTAATATTATTCATACTAATATATATTAACGGATTGTTTCTGTCTCAAATGAAAATGATCTCCCAATTTGCAAGATGCTCTTCAGCTCGCAAATTTCGTTGAAACTAGGAAAATTGACTGCAAGATGTACATAGCACAACAAGAAACATGAATTTGCATTGTGTTCTCAATGAAATAAATTCCTTATCATATATTCATCTTGTATTCGTTGCAATGACATCATCAAATGGTGACTCTCCATAAACATCAATATCTAAATTAAATCAAAGGAAATCAAAATTTGTTGTGACTTTAAGTAATTAAAGCATAAATTGCAATCTACGAAAGTTCCTAGGATGCAATATGTATATGACAGAACACTGGACATATTTGTTTAATACCGCAAACCCAAACATAACTGCCTAAGATTTGTCGAAGAGGAAGTTTTCTGTATTTTTTCCAATAGTATTGATATTAGTATATATGCACGGATATTATCAAATAGAACAAGCTGCAATTTATCCAACATACTTCACATGAACATTGTGTCAATAGTTCAGTTGCCTTGTAGTAAATCATGAATTCATTCTATTTACGGAACCCAAAGAATGGGAGTAGAATGGGTCCTCCAATTTCTTTCATTAAATACAGATCCGGCGCCACATTAGTATGGCCTATGAAAAAGTATTTTTAAATGTAAATGGTAAAGAAATAATAGACTAGGTTTTATTTAGATTGAAGTAGTGAGCAAAAAAAACAAAAGATTGTCCTTCATGTTTAACAACACAGGGGAAGAAGGTACAAAATACAATTAAAAAAAATACCAGAAATTGGAAAATACTATTAAGAAATAAACTGAAATTATTCTATATTCAAATAAGATGTGTTACAAAAAACAACTGAGGCTATTTGCGACAACGATTGTGGTTTTTCCTGTCATCGACCAATTAAAGATATCTACATTGATGAATCTTCTTCACACTTTTCTTGATGTTCAACCTCTTTATTTGTAAAAAATGAGTTGAATATCAATTTTGGGTTTTGTACTTAATCAGTGCTGCGAAGTACATGTATCCCAATTTTTTGAATACCTTGTTTCTTCAAGATATGGCCTGCTTGTAATGGTTGTTTATTCAACATTCCATTCTTTGTCAAGTATTAATTTCCTTCTGCCATCGAAACGTTGGGGTTTAAGGTGTTTTATTTGCAATGTTCCTGAGAATTCACATCCGAGACAACTTAGAAATGTGATTCAGGCCGATTTCAAAGTGAGCGGAGTCATTTTATGTCACAATAGTTAAGGCAGGGGAAAAAAATTCAAGTATATAGTGACTGGTATTCTCCCAGTATTCGATCGTCTGTTTGGTTGAGAAGCCTGCCTGAGAATTGGTATGTGGAACTTCTTTTCTTTATTACAGTAAATTGGAAGAAACATCCAACCCAGATGAAAAATGAAAATTTGTTGAGGTACATAACTTCTTCGGGTAGCTGAGGTGTGGCAAGTGCATCAAATGCTACAGAATGCACCAGCACAAGTCTGGCAAGTGTATTGAATGTTGCAGATGGAATCAAAATATATCTTTCCTCATAGCGGGGGAGGTATGGAGACCCACAGAAAGGTCTGGAATGTTCGAAGGTGACGCCTAATATGTGGAATCTACAACTACATCCAGAGGAAACTGAACAAACTTTCACAAAGAACATGGATTTCTATCGACTCGGCTACCAGAGCCAGATGCAGGTCATCAAACTATGAAATAGAAACTCCTATAGTGATAATATGTCATTTTATCCACCCATACAGATTCTGTTACCAACCTTCGAGGAAGACAAATACTTTTGTGATCTCTACAATTCGATACAGTGGCCAAATCTATGTTGTTGGAAGAAGATATATACTTAAACAAAGAACTATCTTGTAGGTGACCTAAAAATCCATTACAATTCCGAGCAATAAAACAAAGAATTTCAACAAACAAATTTCCAGGCAGCCTTTTCAACCAACCAAAGCATCGAACATAGGGAGAACACCAAACATACTTGTTCTTTTTTTTTCATCCTCTCTAAGTTTCTCTTCTATAACAGAGTTTTTTTTTACTCAAAGATCATGTCACATAAAACTAGTCTCTCTTCTTTAATCTTCCCCTCGATCACATCTCTCAGTTGTCTTACATGTCCATGACCAGGAACATTAGAATGAAGGCACCCTAAAGAGAAACTCTTTGATGATAGATAGAAATGGGAATAAGTATTTAAAAGAAAGGCTGGATGGTCTTCCATAGATTTTGTGTTGATTCATTTTAATGATAGATGTTCTCGATATTTTTAGTGATTATTGCCAATATTTTTTAATATGTACATTGAATAGTGACTAGCAACACGTATTAAAAATCCCATATCCAAGCAGATTCTCAAATCTGACATCTAAGATATGTAGAATATTAAAGAGGGAGATGACGTGAAGGCTTTTGTAGGTCACACATGCGTAAACTATGCTGAAGCTTTTAAGAAAACTAAAATTGCACAAGCAAAAAAATAAAATAAAAAGTATTTTTGCAAATTCAAAATGCAGGTAAAAATAAATTACCAGATCCCATAATATTCGGTTGTGTATTCATTTTAATGGCAGATTTCCTCGATCTTTCTAGTTATTAAAGCCCATCATTTAGAAATGCACAATATTAAAGAGGGACATGACGTGAAGGCCTCTGTGGGAAACATGTTCGTGAACTATGCTGAAGATTTTAAGAAAACTAAAACTACAAAAAAAAAAAACCCCACTATTTTCACAACTTCAAAATGCAAGAAAAAAGAAATTACCAGATCCCATAATATCCACCTGTCTATTCATTTTAATGGGAAATGTCCTTGATCTTTTCAGTTATTAAAGCCCATCATTTCGAAATGCACAATATTAGAGAGGGAAATGACATCAAGCCCTCTGTGGGTGACATGTTAGTGAACTATGTTGAAGATTTTAAGAAAACNTATTAAAGCCCATCATTTCGAAATGCACAATATTAGAGAGGGAAATGACATCAAGCCCTCTGTGGGTGACATGTTCGTGAACTATGTTGAAGATTTTAAGAAAACTAAAACTCCAGAAGCAAAAAAAGTAAAAATTAAAAAAAAATCACAAATTCAAAATCCAGGCAAAATGGCGCTTTCATAGGTAAGGCACTTTAGTACTCAATGTTCTTTAAATTCAATGACATTTTTATTATTTGAGTAAAGGGGAAAAAACATTTGACAACCTAGAATGAAGGTCATATATGATGGACAACTCATTGGTAGAAGCCATAGAGAGAATGTGAATTGAGTATCTAATAATCGTGGAACTACGTTGTGTTTGAGTCTTCAACATTCCCTGCCTGTTCAAAATCTAAAACAAGGAAGGGTTGAATATTAGCCTGTCTATTTATTTTAATGGGAAATGTTCTCGAGCTTTCCAGTTATTAAAGCCCATCTTTTCGAGCCTGCCTGGTCGATTCTGACTTTTGAAAGCATATTTAATGTGTATTAGGAAGCACTGAATGTTGCGGAGATGGAGCCCTATGTAACAAATGTTACTACTATTTTTCAGTTTTTGTCGACGAGCATATGTAGAACGTACGTAAAGAAAAGTAATTTGAGAATGCTATTTTTTTTGCACGTGAGCCCTTGAAATTCAAATAGTCTACAATTCGAATTGTCTATTTGTATATCACATAACTATCCATTCTATTTGTAGGGCATAGAACAATAGTGGTCGAAGTTAGAGCTTGCCACCCTAAGAACCCGCGATCCAAAAAATGCTTACTATTTTTTTTCTGTGTTTTTTTTGTCCACTAGGGTATGTAAAATGACGTATGTAAATAAAACTATTTGGTTCTTTCATAGGTAAGGCACTTTAGTACTCAATGTTCTTCAAATTCAATGACATTTTTATTATTTGAGTAAAGGGGAAAAAACATCTAACAACCTAGAAGGAAGGTCATATATGATGGACATTGGAAGAAGCCATAACGAGAATGCGAATTGAGTATTTAATAATCAGGGAACTACGTTGTCTTTTGACTCTTCATCTTTCTCTGCCTGTTCAAAATCAAAAACAAGGAAGGGTTGAATATTAGCCTGTCTATTTATTTTAATGGGAAATGTCCTCGAGCTTTCCAGTTATTAAAGCCCATCTTTTCGAACCTATCTGATCGATTCTGAGTTTTGAAAACATATTTAATGTGTATTAGGAAGCAATGAATGTAGTGGGGATGGATCCCTATGTAACAGACGTTACTACTATTTTTTAGTTTTTGTCGATGAGATTATGTAGAACGTACGTAAAGAAGAGTAATTCGAGAATGCTATTTTTTTTGCACATGAGCCCTTGAAATTCAAATAGTCTACAAGTTCGATTGTCTATTTGTATATCGCGGAACTATACATGCTATTTGTAGGAAATGGAACAACAGTGGCGAAGTTAGAGCCCACCACCCCGAGAACCCGCGATCCAAAAAATGCTTACTATTCTTTTTTTGTGTTTTTTTGTCCACCAGGGTATGTAAAACAATGTATGTAAACTAAACTATTTTGACAATGCTAATTTTTTTGGACATGATGACCTTCAAATTCAAATAGTTTGCAAGTCCGATGGTCGATTTCTATATCAGGGAACTCTTCGATTCTCAATCTTCAGCCTTGTTGACGGGCGAAACAGTCCATCCATCAACTGGAAGAGTGGAACCGGTCCAGGGTTGTCTAAATAACCCAAGTCGTTTGGTATGGACCACCCTGACGAGTTTAACGGCTCCGTTGGCCGCTCTAAGGTCTCGTAAGGAAACCAAAGAGAAAGTTGATCTAAGTTAAATGATCTAAACTAAGGAAACTAGAAACTAATGAAACAAACTAAAAATAACTATACTAATCTAACTACAAACTACAAAATATTATATAT
>JASDQU010013141.1:75571-93588 GCA_032191745.1 Picea mariana | reverse complement strand
CCTGCGCAAGTTTGGTCCTCTTATTCTCCTTCCTGGTGGCTCTTTGACCCGCTTCCTGTGGTCCAGACCTCTCTGCGCAATGGATAAGAAGCCCTCCTCGTCTAAGTCGAATCTCTCTCCTCAGGAGAGGATTGAACTCCTTCGAACGGAATTGGAAAGCATCAAGGCGTCCACGGCAAAGCATAAGTGGGAAATGCTGGCCATGGAAATGCAAGATATCAAGGATGACCTGACCGATGAACTGCAAGCGGGACTCAAAGACGCTGCAAATCTGATTGGGAATTTAGGGAAAAGGCTGGTTTCCCTCGAAACCCAGGTGGAGGGGCTGACTACTGCCCTAGGTAAGATCTCTGAAGTCACGGCAGAAGCTTCTAAAAAAGACCGCTAGCTCCGAGCCATGGCTGTTCGTTTCAGAAGGGTATGAAGGTTTACAGTTAGTTCGCAGGCTAAATCTCAGCAGAAGACAGTTACCGGCATGTAATAGATTATGAATCTTTAGTTTACTGAAAGTCCAGATCGTTAGTATCAGATCTGATTTTGAAGATGTAAGGGTTGCAGCCCTCTCTGCCTATTATCAATAAAAATCCTCATATCCGATTTTGTTAAAAAAAAAACATAAGTTTAGGGTTAGTGTTTATGTATCTTATTAGTCCCTGCTAAAGCAGGGAATATAGAAATCGATTGCAAGTCAAAATCATTTTGACTTTTGTAAATTTACAAAACTTTTAACAATGTTTTATAATGTTTTTCAATAAATATTTATTAATGAGCATTTTATATATAAATAAAAATATTTTTTTATTTTCAAATATTCAAAATTCTATTTTTTGATTGGTCAAAAATTCTGAAGTGACTAATTTCCCCTGGTTGGAGGTGAAAATTAACCACAAAACTAAAAAAAATAAATTATTTGTTTTTTAAAAAATCCACAAATAGCCACGTATTAATTAAAAGTACAAATAATGATTGATGTTACTAGCATTCTATGTGTAGTAAATGTAAGAATACACTTTGGATTTTGAGACTTTGTTTCATTTCCCAATGAGTTGATGAGTGCACTTTCTCCACCGTCCAGATGTACACACCCGATCATGTCAACCACAACGTTTAGCCTTGGGTTTTGTTTTGCATGCTTAAATAATGGAAATTCTCGTACTTTGTTTTGCAAAATATACAGACCCGATCACGTCAACCACAATATTTAGTCTTGGGTTTTGTTTTGCATGCTTAAATAATGGATGATCTCTCATACATTAATAATTATATGTAATATCAACAGGCTATCTTGTCACTAATGCCAATCTACCCATTATTTATTACAATATGTTGAGGATAGCAAAGAATTTATGTGGAAGAGGGAAATGTTATTAATATTTCTCTGGGTGAGGTGAAGCTTTCAGAATAGTTTGAATATTTGATAAGCTTATGCCTCTTTCATTGAAATTAGAGGCTTCCTCGAATTTCAATGAAAAGAGAGAGAGATTATAGCTACAATTGAAGGGAAAAGGGTATGTGGATTCCATAAACCTAAAATATTATGGAATCCACATACCCTTTTCCATAGAATATACTAACTAGATCCAAAAACCAAAGACATGAAATATGGTAACACATATTATTATATATTATCAAGGAAAAAACAAGCTACATGAAATTTGGACATTTGAACAAAAATTTACAAGTTAAATGAGTACATCAATAAAAAATAACATACTAACCTTGCAAGTTCAAAATCTGAGCTATGTAGATCGAGAATTGGATTTGTTCAACCGGTGGGTGACGGAAAAAATAAAAAGCTCAAACAAAATCCAAGAATAATGTCGCAACTATAGCAATTGTGTCATAAATTCTCTTAAAGTCATGTATATATAGATCAAATAGTCAACTAGCCGTTAACACCGACCAATGAGATAGGCAAAATTTTCGTGGATATTGCCACGAAAGTTCGTGGATATTGCCACGAGAGTTCATCGATATTGCCATGAAAATATAGACTAGGTTAAAATAAGATTTTCATGGATATTGAGACGAACTTTCGTGGCAATATTGACAAAAATCCTGCCCTGTTTAAAAAAAAGATGAAACTAGTGGAAGAGTGAAAAAATTTCATGGAATAATCCACCCATATGTAGTAGTGACATTGGCTCCAACTAGGGACAACACCCCCCTGTGGGGTACTGAGAATAGGATATCAATTCCTTGGAACTTAATAACTTGCCCCCACCTTCCTTCTCTTACCTTGTTTCTCCTTGTCAGCCATGCATATCTGCCACAGTCTCTCAGCCAAGCATCTTATTGAATCCAAAACTGTAATTACACCCCAATGACTTTGTTGGGATATGGAGTCTTTATTCACACACAAACTAACTACTTAAATGCAAACATAAAAGAAAAGAAACTATGGTACAAGAGGGACCTTCCCTCAGTCTTTCAAAAAAAATAGTGTTTCAGGAAGTGCCCATTTACTGGGCCTCCGAAAATTTCAGTATCATCTAGATTGTGTAAGACAAATGCATTATTATTCATAACCTCAACTACCTTAAAAGGACCAAACCAGAGGTTATCAAACTTACCATGCTTAGAATTTTCTTCCCTTCTAGCATTCCACCTCAGTACCATGTCTCCTTCTTGAAAGATCTCCTTCTTGGTTTTCTTATTAAAAGATGATTTGATTTTTCTCTAGTATGCCTTTGTTATCTGATTCAATGCTTCTCTCTTTTGTTGAACATCTATAATCTGAAATATTCTCTTCTGGATATCATTTGACTCCTCCATTTCTTCTTGTAGGAATTTTAGGACTGGTAGACCAAGCTGAGTAGTGAAGACAACATTTATCCCATAGACTATCTAAAATGGCAAGGTTCCCAAGGATCTCTTGGTGTTGATCCTATCATCCCACAAGGAATACTTAAGTTTAGAGTCCCATGATTTCTTGTTTTCAGTCAACAATTTTTTGATGATACTGATGAGAGACTTGTTTGATGACTCGACCAACCCATTCCCCCGAGGATAATAGGGCATGGAATGTGTCAATGAAATGTTATCGCTGCCACAAAATTCAATCATGGATTTGGACTTGAATTCCTGGGCATTTTCTGTTATAATATTTCTAGGGCATTCGAATTTGGAAAAGATATTGGATTCCAAAAATTTCATAATCACCTTGTCAGTAGCATTCCTACTGGGCACAAACTTGATTCATTTGGTAAAGTATTCAATGGCAGTGAGAATCCACTTGTGCTTCCCATTGGAGGGTGGATTTATCTCACCTATGAAATCTAATCCCCATTACTGAAAGGGGCCACTGGTAGTGATAGGTTTCAGGGGGAGTGAGAGTAATTTTTGTTTGCCTGCAAACTTTTGGCATTCATTGCTTGCGTTTACTGTAATAAATACATCTGATAAAAGGGTGGGCTAGTAGTACTCTGCCCTTAGGATCTTGAGGGTTGTAGCTTTCTAATGATAGTGTCCTCCACAAAATCCCCTGTGCATATCTTTTGTGACTTGTTTAGATTCATTTTCATCAAGAGATTTTAATAAGATGCCATCAGGATCCCTCCAATGCAAGTTCTGATTAAAAATGCAGAATTTTATAGCCTTTAATTTGAGAGACCTATCCCTCGTCTTGGAAAAATATGGCAGGAATTTTAGATGCTGTAGAAAGTAAATAACATCTCTATACAAAGGTGAAGAGGAGTAACTTGTAGATACTTGCATGCTTCCTTGTCCAGACTGTGTCATAAGCTCTTTGGATTTGGTGAAGGTCTGATGCAATTCCAATACCTTACAGTTTGATTCTGATAATAACTTGGCGAGTCCCTGCCCCTTAATCAACTTGGTGGGATTTATGTGTAGGTCATACTTCAGTAATTTGACAATCCATTTCCCTCTCTTCCCTTCATTGTTTGGTTGGACCAGAATCTCTTTGACACTGCTACTAGGAATATAGGTTGTTATGCTAGGCTGTAACACATACACCCCGAAGACCTTTAAAGCTTTGATCAATGCATTTCCTGTTTTTCTAATATGCCATAATTCAGCTCAACATCTCGGAGCGATTTGTTGAAAAAGGATATGGGTTGTTCATGCCCTTCTTCATTCTTTTGGAGCAACACAACAACAATGGTTTCCTCGAAGGAGAAAGAAAATATAAAGAACTCTTTGGCATAATCAGGGCTGACTAATACAAGGGCTTCAACCAAAGCTTGTTTGATCCTTTGGAATGTTGATTTATCCTCTTGTGATCACTTGATGACAACATATTTCTTCAGCATGTTGGTGACAAGTCTTATGATTTCAACAAATTTTGGTACAAAGCGCCTTAAAAAATGTATTCTGCCTATAAAAGACTGAATAAACTTCTTGTTTCTGGGGATTGCAATTTCCTAAATGGAATCAAATCTCTTAGGGTCTATTTTTATTCCTTCTTTTGATATGATGTGACCTAGGATATTACCCTATGGCATAGAAAAGTGGGACTTCTTGGGATTCAAAGAGATCCCATACCTTCTGCATTTTCGAAAAATATGCTCTAGGTGTTGTAAATGTTCATCATCTGAATTGGCGAAAATGGTGATGTAATCCAAATATATAACCATAAATTTGTCTTTTTCCCCCACAAAGGTTATGTCCATGGCCCTTTGAAAGATGGACCCTATGTTCATCAATCCAAAGGGCATTTTGTCGTACATGAATGTCCCCCATGGGGTGGTGAATGTTGTTTTTTCTTTGTCCTCTTCACTCACTTCTATTTGGTTATAACCAGAGTACCCATCCAACAAGGAAATCATGTGAGCACCTACTACCCTTTGCAATATATGGTCCATCTTGGGCAGCGGGTAGTTTTCCTTTAGAGAACACTTGTTGAGATTTTGGAAATCAACACACAAGCGTATTTCCCCACTCTTTTTCCTCACGGGCACCAAGTTGTCCACTCAATCCAGGTACCTCAAGGGCACAATGATTCTGGCATCAAGCATTCGTTTAAACTCTTTTTCAATTATGGACATAAACATTGGATTAAATTGTCTAATCTTCTGTCTGAATGGCTTAGAACCAACCTTGAGCAGGATATTGTGCTGGATGATGTCAGTATCAAATGTCTTGAAATCCTCATATGACCATGCAAAAATATCAACAATTTTTTTCATGAGGCTGACATACATGTCCTTTTGTTTTGGAGGTAGTTCCTTGGACAGATTAACTACTTTGGGATTTTCATCAGTCCCAATGTTGCAGTCCATCACCTCCTCTTCTTGATTTTTAATGGCCGTGTCTTTGGAGACATCATAACTGTCAAATAATATTTTCAGTGGCACTATACCCCTTGGGATGTCGTTTGTTTTAAGTTCTACAATGTTTTGGCCAACCACCTTGTTCAACAAATGAGATGTTTTTTGATTCTCTGATTCATCATCTTCACCCTCTTGATCTATTGAGATACTAGAGAATTCTTCTATGGTATGCAAAAAACTTTTTAGCTCCGAGTCATCACTAAAGACCTTCTAGTGATTTATGTTGTCTGGTATGGTTGTCATATGTTTGACTTCCACCTGATACTTGATATTTGGGCCAATGGGGGGTTTGAAGGTACTGGAAGCCAAGGCCAAAGAATCTTCCTTCTGATTTTCCTATCTAGGAATGAAGGAAATTTTAAATTCCAGAAAGAAGTTTTCAACCAGATCCCACACCTAGTTCCTATATTGTTTGAGCCTCTGCTGCTTAGCTTGATATATGTTCTTGACTTGATTGATGATTAACTTAGAATCACCAAAAACTGGCAAAATGTCAATGGCCATGTCTTTGGCAGCCCTTATTCCAAGCACCAGAGCTTCATACTCATCTATATTGTTAGTATTCTTGAATTCTAGTTTATAAGAGAGCATTATAATCTCCTGCGCAGGGGAAATGAGGACTATAACAGCCCCAAAACCTTACTTTGATGAAGAGGCAATGACATGCATCTTCCACACTTTGTTCTGTTGATATTTCAAAGATTGATATTTGCATTTGTTGACTGTAATTTCTAGTTCATCACCATTTAAATGAAAAATAGATGAGCCGATCTCTTCCTCAACAACATAAATTAGGTGATTGCTTGGATTCTAATGGCCGCTGACGATATAGGCCAATATGAACTCCATGTATAGCCTCTTGTGCTCTCCTCCAAAAAGATGGATGGTGGCATATGTGAGGCCCATTTGTAATGATCCCCCAACCTTCTTGGCCCACATCCTGGACAAAAGCATACCAAACTTGGGGGGAATGTCAGCCACAATGATGTCCATCACTAGACTCTTCATGGGTAATTGTGCTAAAGAAACCACTAGATCTTTTATTAATCCCAAACATTTGAATTTTTTAGAGTCAAAGGAGTAAAGGCCTTGGTAGGGCTTGGTGATCTCTAGGCCTAATTCCTCCATAACAACTTTAGGCATGACATTGTGTGAGGCCCCTGAGTCCATGAGACAGTTATGTAGGATATTTTCATGGATATTCAAAGATATGTAGAGTGGTGGAGAGGCATCAGAGCCATCCTCGGTATGTGGGCCCACAGTAATGGCTGGGTTGTCATCCTACAGACTAATTACATTAGAAGTTACAACCGAAGTAGGTGGTTGTAAAACCTTCATAATAGATTTTTTGAAAGGCTCGTTTTTCAACAATTCCGATAGAGGTACAAGGATCTTGATCTTGATCAACTCATTCTCTAGGCTGAAAGAGTCTTGTGTCCTATCAATTTCCTTTACTTCTGGGACATAAGGTTTAAATGGAGGAGGCTGGTGAGCTTCAGTTAATGCACCCTTGCTTGGATTTGACTTGAGAGGAATTTCTATTTTACTGTTTTGATCGGAGGTGGTGGCTTCGGGAGTGCCTGTTCTAGGTCTCAAATAATATTTCCTTTGGGGTTGGCCTTGAATAACTCCCTCTTCCCCTATCTCAGTATTAAACTTATTTGACAGTTGGGCTACCTCATAATCTTGTTGTGTTAAGTGACTAGTGTGAAAATATATTTCATTGAAAAGTACATCAACATAACCCATAACCTTACTATCTACATCCACCTACTCATTCTAATTGTTTTGGAAATGTGGTACTACTCTTTGGTCGTCAAAATTCCTCCTCTCTCTCTGCATTATCTAAGGGTCATCACCCAACCTTCTAAACTGGTTAGGTTTTATGTTCCCAGCCCATTGAAAATATTTGTTTGGTTGTTTATATTCCCATTTCATCTTAGCTATTTCAGATGTCAAATCCTTCAAAGTTCTGGTCATTTCATCAAGTTTGGTATCATATGTGGATGCGTTAGAGGAGACAGGGGAATCCTCTCTCTATTTCTTCTTATTTTTTTCATATCTAGTCTTTATCCTGTCTAATGATAAGATGTTGGACTCAACCTCAATGGTTGCTTCTTGCATGGATAACAGGGTGGTGGATATTCTCTCCCTCAACATAAGAGAGAATTCTGCATCAAATGCATTGGCATAAGTGATCTTGGCAGAGGATTCAGTTGGTTTTATCTCATCTGGGATTCTACCATACATCTTATTAAATATCTTGGTGAAGTCAAAAATAAACTCATTGTTGTTTCTCTTAAGGGCCCCAAACTCAGCGATGTAATACATATAATATATTCTATCTCCTCATTTATTTATGAAAGCTTCATCTAACACATTAATATCTGCAATGGAGGTTGGAGGGAGGCCCCAAAACCATTTTCTTACCTCCCCATCAAGGTTTTGTACAAACAACCTCATCCACACATCTGCATAGTCAATGTTAAAGTTGTTTGCAAAGTTGTAGAAGGCCAACAGATGTTCCTCAATTGTGACATCCCCTTCCCCATTGTATCTTGGTAAATATTTCATGTAATATGTGGCTAGGAGTGCATGCAAGCCTACATGAAAAACTAAGGATCCACATCTGGCAATAATTATGACATCCATCCTGTTAACAAACATTGTTTGAGAAACATGAATCTAAATATTTATTAGAGCTATAGGGGTGGATGTTGGATTGGATGATGAAGTAGAGGCAAGAGTTGAAGGTGTTTGAGGTTCCTTGGAATTGTGATTCTCGAGGCTAGAAAATTCAAGCTTCTTTTTATGGACAAAAGATGATTTTTTAGGTGCAACTTTACCCTGGAGGGATGAGGTATTTCTCTAGGCTAAGTTGTATTTCTCTTAGTTGTCTTTCTGGCTCAGAGACTACTATGTCTTTCTCAGGGTTCTCATGAGCGTTAGTGGCTTTGATGTTCTCTTATTTGGATCTTTTGAGTCCTTTTCTGGGAGCCAGTGTTTCTTTTGTGAAGTTTACTCAATGGAGTCTCCAGGTGAAAGATGACAATCTAAATGTGTCTGATCTTTGTTCACAATCAAAGGTCAGATCTAATCATTGTTTTTCTCCCATAGGAATATATCTTTGTTACTTCGTTCCCTGACAATGGCGCTAGAAGATGTTGGTCCTAAAGTATGCACCTGACTGCTAAAGGGTAGAGCTAGGCCACCTCAAGTTTTGGAATGGTTGTTTTTTTTTTGTTGTTGGTCATTTATAGTGTTGGTTTACCAAGGAAAGATCATGGTTGGGTTGGAAAATTCATATGGAAGGGGGTCCTCCTTGGATGGTGGCACACTAGTGATAGACAAGTGAGATAATAGAGGTAAACAACAAAGAGAAACACCAAACCACTCAATGAATAATTTGTTGTAAGAAGTTTAAGTCTTAAAATATCATTTCAAGGCACTAAACATGTACACAAAACATAATTACTCCCACATGTTGCAATAAAAATAAATCTTCATCAAAGCATTAATTGTTCTCACAGGTTGTGTATAAATAACCACAAGTTATACAATAGATGAAGGAAATGAAATGTACTTTGCAAAAATCAAAAACTGTATTCAAGATAGGAGAAAAACACATATAGATTTGGACAAAAACACACTATAATCAAGAGTATATTCACCAGGTAGAGAGATTTAGTCCATGCATAGAACAAGTTTAACCAGCTTGATGTATTGATCTTTTTCTCCCAAAAACTAAACCCCCAAAACATACAAAAATTGCATATTTATCAAGGTTGCAGAGGCTCTCGTCCATCTAGGACTGAGGCTTAACTCTACACTACAAGTTGTAAAACAAATTATTAACTTAGCTAAAAACACCGTTGGAGTATATTAAGGTATACTTCAAGCTTGAATTAATAAATAAAAAAAAGTGGTTCATATCGCACACAAATGACCACTTATGATGCCTTAATCTAAAAGAATCTTGAACTTAAATAACTGAAACTACTGCTAATCATGAACCTAATTGATGGATATGTTGATTCAAACTAAGTCTTTGATAGAACTAAATAGGACTAATAGAACTAGATTCTGAGTCAAGTACAAGTGTCTATGTGTGTTGTTAGAGGCCATTGGGGGATAACTGGATAGACTTCTTCACATTATCTTCTTGAGGAAGAGGCAAGTCTTCTGGTGCTTCTTCTGGAGTCTGGAGTACAGCTTCCCTAATTCTCGATTATGGTGTTGCAGGGACTGGAACCACAACTTCAGTTTATGCACCTGTTGGTTGTTATCAAGCTTCTCTGTATTGACCATAACTGACCCTTTCTTCTTGTCTTTCTCTGTGATAGACTAGTTGTGGTATGCTAGTGTTCTAACTTTAATGTAGGAAATTAGCGAGGATAATCCACTTCAGAAATTCAAAGTTCAGATCTTTTGAACGAAGAGTATAAATATCTCCCGAATAACCGAACTCGCAAAGTCATCAACCAATGCTTATCGCTAAGAAAATCCACAAGTGATTAAGGCTTTAATATTTTTAATATTTTGGGACTTTGTGTGCTTTGGCCCTTTGACACTCCGACAATTCAGAGTATCTAAAATTTGAGGGACCGTGTTTTTTCCGGATGAAAATCTCTCGGAGTGATAATCTCTCAGAGTGACATGGCAGCCTGAAATGAGTGCCACATGTCATCTGAAATCAATCGATAGGTGGCATATGACATCAGCTAAAAATGTTTTTATGAGAAAGGGGCTCTCAAGTTCTCTGTTCATTCTGGATCAAAATATCCCAAATGACCGAAATAGTGGAGTGACATGGTGGCCTGTTGTCACAATTGATGACGTGTCATAAAAATACAATGACACGTGTCACCTAAAATAATACAAATGATGTACCCAAAGGTGCTTGAAATGAGTTCCACGTGTCTCAACAAATGAATTCCATGTGTCTCAGCGGATGAATGCCACGCGTCTTAGTGGATGAATGCCATGCGTCTCAGCGGATGAATGCTATGTGTTTCAAGCTCTTCGGGGTTTGGGAGCTTCTGCACTTCAGAAACTCAACACTTCAGAATTTCAACATTCGGGGCCTTTTGAATGCAAAGTCTGGATACCTCCTGGATGGATGATATCCCAGAGTGATGTGGCAGTATTTCAGGACTTGGATGTTCGGGGGCTCCGACACTTCGACATTTCATCACTTCAGAGCTCTGAAGAACTTTATTTTCTCTGAGTTGAAATCTCCTAGAGTGGTGATCTCCTGGATCTGACATGGCCACATGATGTTGTAGTGTTGACGTGTCATTAAAAGAGAGTGACATGTGTCACCTGAAAATAAGAATATGACATAACCAAAGGGGCTTGACATGAGTGCCATGTGTCATAAAAGTTGAGTGCCACGTGTCATAAAAATTGAGTGCCACATGTCATAACAATTGAGTGTCACATGTATCCTACACTGAATGCTACGTGTCTCCAGCATTTCGGGGTTCGAGAGCTTTTGAATGCAGAGCATATTTTTCTCTCGGAGGCTCGAACTCACGGAGTGACATGGCATTTTAGAGCTTTGACACTTCGGGGCTCCGGTGATCTATGCTTGATATGAACAGAAAACTCCTAGATGGATAATCTTCCGAAGTGATGTGGCATTCGAGGCTCCAACACTTCAGGGCTCCGGTGATTTGCACTTTTTTTGGATAGAAAACTCTGGGATGCCTGATCTTCTGAAGTGACATGGCATTCGAGACTTTGACACCTCGAGGCTCCAATGATATATAGTTATTATGGATAGAAAAATCCCAGATGGCTGATCTCCCTATGTGACAAGACAATTCGAGGCTCCAATGCTTCGAGGCTCCGACAATTCAAGGTTTTTTGAGACTTAAACAATGACGAGCTGGGACACCCGAACGACGAAGTCGTGGAGTTAAAATTTGTATTTCTCTGTGGTTAAACATTGCGGGATTTTGGAACTCCGAATGCACAAGATTCGTTGTTTCTGAACAGAGTGTTGGATCTCCACCATCGAAAATCTAACCTGTCTGTTTTCTCATGGTCTAAGCCCGAAATGGACTGCTCTGAATTGCTGCATTTTTTCTACGGATTTTTCCTATGCATACAAAGGACTTGGTCGACCTTTTGAATTCTCAATCAATGGTAAACATGATGACAAGTATTTTGAACCCAAACCACAACATGCAATTATCCTTCAACAAGATAGAAATAATTGGTGCAAAGAATCAATCAAGACAGATATCGATAAAAAACCAAGTCATTCAGTAATGGGAAACCAACTCAACCAACCAGAAGAGAAATGATTTTTAAGAAGGTATAGGGAAATGAGAGAGGAGGGACATGGGGTGAATACTTACATCTCAACACCCCCTATGATCCCCTGGGTAGAGGGGGCTAGCGCCCCCCCTCTCCCCCTCTAACCCCCCCGCATGCCTGATGCAACACACAAACTAAATCTAGCCGTGTAAAGAATATAACACATACCTAACAAATTTTGGATGGGTATATTGTAACACCCCTGTTTCCCCCAACTTGTAATTAATCATTAATTATTATCACCATGCTATGGAATGGGAACAACATAAATGTATTATTTTTTATATTTCTAATAACTGACTATGGGGGTGAAGCCTTGAAGTACTGGCCATGATATCACTAGAGGAAAGAGTGAGGCAACAATAGAAAGGGTTCATTATGTCAAAATGACCCAAATTATCTTTGTTAAAATAATAAGTCTCATCTCGATCCCAAGAAAAAATCTGTTAATGAAAGAATGACCGATGATTGAAAAATCAACTACCCCCATGAATGGAAGCATGGAGAGTATGGCTGAGGAGATAGAAAACTGTCAGCTTGAAGTACTACAGAGTGCAGTTTTCCTGCGGGCCCAGACTGACCTGAGTTCCTTCTGACAGAAGAAACATGACAGGTCCATAACGTTCCTGGGGAAACGGAGAGGGCATGTGATGCAGGAGCATCGCTCCACCTCAACAACGCGCCAACATCCAGCACATCAGCGTGCATTTCAAAGAGGGAGAGGCACCGACCCTCCCATTTTTAAATTCGAAATCTGATCCTAAAGGGATTTGTGTTGTAAGGCTGTAAGAACCAAGCCATTCCTTTGTACAGGTAGTGGATAGGGCCGCATTAAATGGTTGATTGTAAACAAGTCTAGATTTGAGTCAGGTATGGATCTTCATTTATGGGAAGAAGCCGTAGGAGTATGGTGCCTTAATTGAGACATTGATGGCACTAAGGTGATGAAGAGGATAAGCTTGTAGAGCCCTCTTTTGTAAAGGAGAGAGATATTTGTATCGAGGTCTTAGAGGATAACTCAGGATAGAGTTAGGTTAGGAGGTAGAATAGTTTTGGGAGAGATCTTGAGAGAACTGGGACTCTGTCGCAGTCCAGTTTTTGTAAACATCTGTATAGACACACATAGATAATAGAAAAGCAGTTTTCCCTGCACATGGTGTGTTTGTATGTTTGTGTTCATTTTTATGCTTGTATATGTCATTCATACTTTGAATGTGTGAATTGGTGAAGTATTGAATAATTTTCAATATTTTCTCTTATGTGAGTTTTGAGTGCAAGGAGTGCACATTGTTCGCAAGGAGTGCATTGAAAGAGGTGAGTTAACCTCAAGGAGGCTCAGGAGGGATACCGTTGAACCTTCATTAGACATAAGTGAAAGGAGTGCACAGAGCCACACAATGTGTGCGTAGGCTGAGTCGGATATCAGAATCATTCAACTAGAGAGGGGTTGGAAGGACTCTGTTGCAAAAAGTGCACAAATTTGATGCTTATCAGAGTATCAAGGAACCATTGTGAAGAACCACAAGGAGTGCAGAAAGATTTTACTTTGAAGAAATCCTTCGATCTGAGTTTATCAAGATCCTAGGAATGCAAGGAGTGTGTGGGAAACCAAAATACTCAAAGGAACTAAGCTCATAAGGGATAGCGCTTTCATAAGTGAAGACGAGATCCAAGAGACCGGACTTGCAGGAGGAGCAAAGGCTAAATCCTTTGAACACTTAGAAAATATTCTAAGTCAGAAGAAGTCAAATGATTAGGAGGAGGAGCGACAATAGCCATCAGATTGGTTATGGGAAGAGATCTAGACTATCCAATCTATGTCCAAACATCAGAGGAGAGCGCAGAGGAGAAGAACAAATTATAGTCGTTGGATTTGAGCACAGAGGATCGAAAGTCATCTGATCCAAGGTAAATCGCATGAGAATTAACCCTTTGTGTGTACTGGAGAGCGGAGTTTCCAAAGTCTCGAAGTGATTAGGGACCATCCATCATCCAGGGGGATAGGTGGCGAAAGATCTACAACTCCGGAGTGGAAAAACTTCGAAAGTTTGTGAATGAGGAGAGAGCAGAATCGCCGAAGACCTGAAGTGGGTCCTGGTCGTTGATCACTAGGGGGATACATGTCAGTAGATCAGAGTCTCTAAGTGAAAGCACTCTGGGAGAAATGAGTGCATAGGAGTTTGAAACTCCTAAATTTTGAAGAGCCGAAACAGATAACAACCGTCAGATCAATGGGAGACACGCGTCAAGAGACCGTGTGTTTCGGGTGAAAGCACTCTGGGAGAAACGAGTACATAGGAGTTTGAAACTCCCGAAGCCTGAAGAGCCAAAGAGCTGAAGAGAAGCCTGGACTGTCAGATCAAGAGGGACACATGGCAAAGATCCGTTGTCTTCAGTTGAAAGCAACTTGAAGACCCGAAGAGAATCTGGACTGTCAGATCCAAAGGGATATGTGGCGATGGATCGCAAGCTCCGGGAGAAAAGAGAAGGAGGAAAATTTGAGATCGTCGAAGCTCGAATAGCCGAAGCCGCTGGGAACCGTCGATCTCCGAGAGGATACATGTCATTGGATCGTGGACTCTGGGTGAAAGTGCTCGGGAGAAGAAAAGCATGGAGAAGTTGAGATTTGAGAATCTCAAAGGCCTAAGTCCCGAAGTGGATGAGAGTCATCGATTTGAAGGTGGACACGTGGTGCCAGATCTAGAACTCCAGAGGAAAGTAGAGAGTGAAAATGCCAAAGTCCCAAAGGAGATCTCGATCATTGATCGAGAAGGGAGCCGAAGGTTCATTGATCTGGTTGAAAGGGATGAAGTCTTGAAGTGGATGAGGGTCGTTTATCTGGTTGGACACATGTCACTGGATTGTGAACTTCAGATAATTGTCACTCCGAGGTTTGTATGGAGTTGTGTTTCAGAATTTCCCGAAGCGTTGAAGCCCAAAGCATTTAGGACCATTGATTCCAAGGGAAAACTGTGGATCATTGATCTACGAAGGGATGCGTGGAGGTTAGAGATTCACTTCGTTGGATAGCCATTGGATCAAGGAGGACAAGTGTCAGAATATCTGACACTTCGAAAGGATTCACTCCAGAGATTTGTTTTTGTGAAGATTTGAGAAAAGCGGAAGCGTGGAGTTTTGAAGTCCATTAGAACCATCCATCAAGGAGGGACATGTGGCAAACAATATGTAACTCCGAGAGAAATCACTCAAGAATAAAGAGAAGGTATTGAACAAGAAATCCCAAAGGCCAAAGAGTCGAAGTTCATCTAAACTGTCCGTTTGCGAGGGACAAGTGTCAATAGATCTTCCACTTCGGGAGATAGCCACTGCAGAGGAAGTGAAGAGTTTGAGAGTTGAAACTCCCGAAGTCCAGATTACCAAAATCAACCATAGTTGTTGTTTTGAAAGGGGGTTATGTGTCAACATATTGTAAGGTCTGGGGAGGTGCGTGAAAGGAGGAGAGAAGGCAGAAAGAAAGGGACATATCTGATCCGTCAGTTTAGAATCACTGTCAATATTGTGAGATCGAAAATCACCTTGCATTGCGGGGACATAAGGTGATCGAGTTTTAAAAAGTTGAGGGTGGGCCGCAATCGAGACCATGATATTGGTAAAGGTACATGTGGTGGCTCATGGTGAATTGTGGGGTGAAAATTAGTTTGGTTTCAAACCACCCTTGTCCGTGCCCACAATCACGCATTTATGTGAGGTCATCACCCAAGGTCATATCAAGGAGGGGCTTATTAGAAAAGGAGCTAGCACCCAAACTATGAGATTTTGCAAGCGCGAAGGGGAAGGTTGTGGGTGCCATAAGACCTGTGCTAGAAAGCCAAAAGTGACTGTGTTTAGATATAGAACGAGACCATCAAGGTTTCAGAGAGTCATTTTAATCAAGAATAAAAAATCCTTAACCGAGAGGTTGTGTAGCCCTACGAGGGAGTAGGGGGGCTACATCATGTGGTATCATAGCTGAATTTTTTCTTGTAGACAACAAGCAAAAGAGAAAAGGAGGTAAAGGAGATAGTTTGATACCATCATGTGGTATCAGAGCTGAATTTTTTCTTGTAGAAAGTAGGCAAAAGAGTAAATGAGGTAAAGGAGATAGTCTGATACCATCATGTGGTATCAAAGATGAATTTTTCGTTGTAGAYAACAGACAAAAGAGGAAAGGAGGTAAAGGATATTGTCTAATACCATTAGGTGGTATCAGAGCTGAATTTTTGCTTGTAGAAAACATGAAAAAGAGGAAAGGAGGTAAATGAGATAGTTTGATACCATCATGTGGTATCAGAGAAGAATTTTTTTTTGCAGATAGCAGACAAAGGAGACAAATTTGGTAACATTAGGTGATATCAAAAGTTCAAATTTGCCTGTAGACAATAGGTGAAAGGAAGCAGAGTATTGATGCTCTATGAGAAGGTTATTGCACGAGCGTAGCAGTAAAATTTTAAACAACCAGGTGAGCTATAGGAAGAATATGGAGATTCTCTCAGATGAAGAGTAATCCACAAGACTTGTCAAAAGGGCAAGAAGAAGGTGCAAATGGCTACTGAAGGCCATGAGCATGGTCGAAGAGAAGACCGCAAGAAGAAAATCAAGCTAGAGATGGATATGGAGCTCATATATATAAGAGCAAGGATGGAGAGGCTAGAATTGAGGATGTAATAGGAGGCAAAGGTACACTAGAGGTACGAATGGCCTTTGAACAGGAAAGTAAAATGACATGTTCAAAAGTTGTTGGCTAGAAAGAAGCAACATGAGTTGAAAAGGTGACTAAGGCATGCTAAAAACCTCAGTGACACAGAGGAGGAACTGATTCACATATGTGAACAAGAAATTGGGAGACACCTCAGTGATGAGGAGGAGGTGAGATCAGTCAAAGATCTCATAAACTACCAGGAGGGAAGAAATATATTTTCATATTTCCAGGTGGGCAATGATATCATATCAAGTGAGGATCTCTTAGACTGTCAGGAGGACATAAATGGAAGTTCATATTGCTAGGTGGGCAATGATATGGGATCAATAGATCTCATAGACTGCCAGGAGAACAGGAGAGAAATCCCAAATTTCCTGGTGGGAAAGGGAAGGGAAATGAGACTGTCTGAAAGTATCATGAGCTTAGGAGAGAGTTCATATCAGTAAGGAGTGCTGATAGATGAAGATTCATGTGGGTTTGTAAACCATGTGAATGATTATGATGAGAAGTTAAATACTTACATCACAAAGGAGGAGGATTAGAGGAGTGTTTTGATCATTGGAGGAATCAAATCATTCCTTCCAAGCTGGCAAGCAGAGGCTAGCATAAGTGTTGTAGGTGTAGCAACAGAGAAAAAACAACCAGCAGAAATTTTCAAAGAAGAGAACGTGGAGCAGACACTGATGTCTACCCCAACAAAAGGAGATGAACATTCAGAGGAATGGCTCAAAATTTTCAACCAGGAAGCTGAACAAGAGATGACTACAGTACTGGAGCCTACAACAGAAGAGGAACTAGACATCATGGACTTTGTTGAGCTGTATGAAGAATTGGAAGCCTTAGAGAGAAGGTTGATAGTGAAGAGCGTTCACATCCAACAGGTTAAGTTGAAAGCAGATGGAGGAGCATACCATCTAGGGGAGCACCTGAAGGAAGTTGGAGATATACCAACGAAAAAGAGGCTGACAGAAGAAAGAAATCAATCAGAGAAGGAAGCTGAGAAACAACTCAGTGATGAGAATGAAAAATTGGAGCCTGCAGCAAGGTGGAAAGCTAATGCCACAAAAGAAAAAGAAAACAACATGGGGGATCAAGATGATCTACCTATTGATAAAAATGTGCAGTAGAGCATACCGCATAAGAAGAGCCAACCACTGAAACAACTGGATAGGGTGATAGAGGAAATCCAGAGGCTTATGGTGAGGTCAGCAATAGAAGAAATCGACAAGAAGAAGTTGAGCAGAGTAGAGGAGAAAGAGGATAACTCCAAGGAAGAGTTTTGGATCCAGGGGGATTTCAACACTGGGGAAGAGGAGCTCATGAGCAGGAGCTCATGATTTTCCCAGCAATGGATTATGATGCAGGAGCATCGATCCACCTCAACAACAGGCCAGCATTCCATCACATTTGCGTGCATTTCAGAGAGGGAGAGGCACTGACCCTCTCATTTTTAAATTCGAAATCTGATCCTATAGGGATTTGTGTTGTAAGGCTGTAAGAACCAAGCCATTCCTTTGTACAGGTAGTGGATAGGGTCGCCTTAAATGGTTGATTGTAAACAAGTCAAGATTTGATTCAGGTCTGGATCTTCATTTATGGGAAGAAGTCGTAGGAGTATGGTGTCTTAACTGAGACAGTGATGGCACTAAGGCGGTGAAGAGGATAAGCTCGTAGAGCCCTCTTTTTTAAATGAGAGAGAT
>JASDQU010013141.1:16892-75551 GCA_032191745.1 Picea mariana | reverse complement strand
TAAGGCTGTAAGAACCAAGCCATTCCTTTGTACAGGTAGTGGATAGGGTCACCTTAAATGGTTGATTGTAAACAAGTCAAGATTTGATTCAGGTCTGGATCTTCATTTATGGGAAGAAGTCGTAGGAGTATGGTGTCTTAACTGAGATAGTGATGGCACTAAGGCGGTGAAGAGGATAAGCTCGTAGAGCCCTCTTTTTTAAATGAGAGAGATATTTGTATCGAGGTCTTAGAGGAGAACTCATGATAGAGTTAGGTTAGGAGGTATAATAGTTATGGGAGAGATATTGAGAGAACTGGGACTCTGTCATAGTCTAGTTTTTGTAGACATCTGTATAGACACACAGAGATAATAAAAAAGTAGTTTTTCTTGCACATGGTGTGTTTGTATGTTTGTGTTCATTTTTATGCTTATATATGCCATTCATGTTTTGAATGTGTGAACTGGTGAAGTATTAAATAAGTTTCAATCATTTCTCTTATGTGAGTTTTGAGTGCAAGGAGTGCACATTGTCATAGGTGAGTTAACCTGAGGGAAGCTCAGGAGGGATACCGTTGAACCTTCATCAAAMAAAAGTGAAAGGAGTGCACAAAGCCACTG
Source organism: Picea mariana (assembly GCA_032191745.1). NCBI lineage: Eukaryota > Viridiplantae > Streptophyta > Pinopsida > Pinales > Pinaceae > Picea > Picea mariana. The sequence continues at coordinate 74,951 of JASDQU010013141.1, read as the reverse complement.
AATGTGTGTGTAGGTCGAGTCAGATATCAAACTCATTCAGCTAGAGAGGGGTTGGAAGGACTCTATTGCAAAGAGTGCACAGAGTTGATGCTTTTCGAAGTATCAAGGAACCATTGTGAAGAACCGCAAGGAGTGCGGGAAGAATTTCTTTTGAAGAAATCTTTCGATCTGAGTTTATCGAGATCCCAGGAATGAAAGGAGTGTGTGGGAATACAAAATCATTTAAGGAACTAAGCTCAGAAGGGATAGTACTTTCATAAGTGAAGACGAGAGCCAAGAGACCTGACTCGCAGGAGGAGCAAAGGCTGAAGCCTTTGAACACTTAGAAAATATTCTAAGTCAGAATAAGTCAAAAGCTCAGGAGGAAGAGCAACAACAACCGTTCGATCGGTTGTGGTAAGAGATATGGACCATTTGATCTACGTTTAGACATTAGAGGAGAGCACATAGGAGAAGAACAAATCCTAGTCGTTGGATCCGAGCGTAGGGGATCGACAGTCGTTCGATCCAAGGTAAAGCACATGAGCACTAACCCTTTGTGTGTACAGAGGAGCAGAATTGCCAAAGTCTTGAACCCCCAAAGTGATTAGGGACCATCCATTTTCTAGGGGGATAGGTGGCGAAAGATCTGCAATTCCGGAGAGAAAAAACTTTGGAAGTTTGTGAATGAGGAGAGAGCAGAATCATCGAAGACCCAAAGTGGGTCCTGGTCATTGATCACCAGGGGGATACATTTCAGCAGATCAGAGTCTCCAGGTGAAAGCACTCCAGGAGAAACGAGTGCATAGGCGTTTGAAAAAACATGAAGAGACGAAAAGGATAGTAGCCATCAGATCAAGGGGAGACACACGTCAAGAGACCATGTGTTTTAGGTGAAAGAAATCTGGGAGAAACGAGTGCATAGGAGTTTGAAACTCTTGAAGCCTGAAGAGCCGAAGAGCCAAAGAGAATTCTGGACCATCGAATGTAGAGGGACACGTGGAAGAGATCTTTTGTCTTCTGGTGAAGGAAACCCAAAGACGTGAAGAGAATTTGGATAGTGAGATCCAAAGGGATACGTGGCAACAGATCACAATCTCCAGGAGAAAAGCGAAGGAGGAAAATTTGAGATTGTCGAATCCCAAATAGTCGAAGCCACTGGGAGTTGTCGATCTACAGGAGGACACATGTCGTTGGATCGTGGACTCTGGGTGAAAGTGGTTGGGAGAAGAGGAGCGTGTAGAAGTTGAGATTTGAGAACCTCGAAGGCCAAAGTCCTGAAGTGGATGAGAATCTTTGATTTGAAGGTGGACACAAGACGCTAGATCTAGAACTCTGGAGGAATGCAGAGAGGGAAAATGATGAAGTCCCGAAGGAGATCTAGATTGTTGATCGAGAAGGGAGCCAAAGGGCCATTGATCTGGTTGAAAGGGATGAAGTCTTGAAGCAGACGAGGGTCATTGATCTGGTTGGACACATGTCGTTGGATTGTGAACTTCGAGAATTGTCACTCTGGGGTTTGTATGGAGTTGTGTTTTGAAATTTCCCGAAGCGTTGAAGCCCAAAGGATTTAGAACCGTTGATCCCAAGGGAAAAATGTGGATCGTTAATCTATGAAGGGACGTGTGTAGGACAGAGATTCACTTCGTTGGATAGCCATTAGATCAGTGAGGACAGGTGTCAGAAGATCCGACACTCCAAAAGGATTCACTGCAGAGATTTGTGTTTGTGAAGATTTGAGAATAACCGGAGTGCAGATTTTTGAAGTCCATTATAACCGTCCATCAAGGAGGTACATGTGGAAAAAAATTTGCCACTCCGGGAGAAATCACTCCAGAAGAAAGAGAAGGTATTGAACAAGAACTCCTGAACGTCGGAGAGCCGTAGTTCATCTGAATCGTCCATTTGCGAGGGACAAGTGTCAGCTGATCTTCCACTCCTGGAGATAGCCATTACAGAGGAAGTGAAGAGTTTGAGAGTTGAAAATTATGAAGTTTGGATTGCTGAAATCAACCATAGACATTGATTTGAAAGGGGGGTATGTGTCGACAGATTGTAAGGTCCGGGGAGGCGCGTGAAAGGAGGAGATAAGGCAAAAACAAAGGGACATATCTGAGCTGTCAGTTCAGAAGCACCATCAAGATCATGAGATTGACAGTCACCTCACATTACAAGGACATAAGGTGCTCAAGTTTTAAAAATTTGAGGGCGGGCCGCAATCGAGACCACGATATTGGTAAAGGGACACGTGGTGGCTCGTGGTGAATTGCAGAGCGAAAATTAGTTTGGTTTCAAACTACCCTTGTCTGCGCTTGAAATCACGTGTTTAAGTGAAGTCATCGCCCAAGGTGATATCAAGGAGGGGCTTATTAGAAAAGGCGCTAGCACCCAAACTCTGAGATTTTTCAAGCACGAAGGGGAAGGTCACGGGTGCCATAAGACCTGCGCCAAAAAGCTGAAAGGGCCTATGTTTAGATACAGAATTAGACCATCAAGGTTTCAGAGAGTCATTTGACTCAAGAATCGGAGATCCTTGATTGGGAGGTCGTGTAGCCCTACGGGGGAGTAGGGGGGCTGCATCAATGTGCAAGAGAAGAAGAATAATATTCAGAAGGAGAAAGCACGTGAGGCTCCCCAGACGAGAGGAAGACCATGCGCACAGGGGGCATGCGACCCAGATATGCTAAGAGGAAGAATGTAAAAGGATAAGTTTCTCTCGTTACTGAAGATAACCCAAAAAACCTAACCTGAGAAGGAGGTCACGAGCTTGATGCTAAGGGAGCATCTGATAAACCTCATAGAGGTTGTGATAGAGAAAGAGTCTCTGAGAAACTGCAAAAGTTCCCTAGTGATACCATGGCTTGGCACGTGGGTGGCCATAGTGCTAATAATAAATGCCTTTGAGCCTATGGTTGGGTGGAAAGGCGAGCACCCATAATCAGTTGGTCGATGATCGATTGTAATAGATAAGTATTTTGTTTACTATGTGCACTTGAATTGAAATGCATGATTTGAATGTCTGCAATTGTGATAAATTGTGCTTCGTGTGAAATTGATGGAAATAGTGCTTATTGTTCTTTTATAAACTGTTTCCTTTGAATGGTTGTAATATGAAAAGTGTGGCCTCTGGTCTAGGTGGGAAATCCTCAAGGTATTTTTCCCAGGGATCAACTTCACATTCCTAGAGTCAGGGAAAACTCTACGGGACTGCTATAGTCCCATTGATACTTCGAAAATACCTTTCCCTTTTTTAGAACCTAAGTTTTGTGAATGGAGGGCACTTTCAAACCAGTCATCCAAGTAACCGCGGGCTCATGCCCACAGCCTTAACCAAATTTTGACTGAGAGATAAGGGTGTAGCCCTCAGAACTTGTCAAAAACCTCATATGACTAGGACCATGGAACCCAACGATATGCCCAACATGAGCTAAGCTTTCTGAGCTTCGGGGCCTCAGGGGTCCAGAGCTCCGAGATGTTGGAATCCTCATAACATCTAAATTTCATCGAAGGTGACCTATTTAAATGGTAAATTGACGGATGAGCGACAACTGGCAGTTATTTACCCATCATCGTAGGTTTCATCCCCTTGGTAAACCCCGGTCCACCCCTCGGACGTGAAGTAACGTAAGATGTAGATCCGAGGGTATTCAAGATCCCCCTTGACCATTTGATCTATGCCATGGTTAGTCCGACGTTGACCACTTTGGGAGAAAAAAAGAGTTATAACTCCAAAACCCCTGAATGTCGGAGTCACAAAGTAATGTGGGTCATTGATCTAAGGATCCTTCGGGACCCCTCTCGATCGTTTGATCATGGGGATGTGTGTATCATGTCGTGAACACATGGGGGTCCACATGTTGAGCAACGATGTTTCCATGTGTGGCAACCTTGTGGCAAGGTAAAGAGACATTGGTGACCTGAGGCATGTGCCACACATCTTGCCAACGTGTTTCAGGTTGATAGGTGTCCGTCTAGGAGTGGCCTAACACTGAAACCTAGGGACCCTGGAGCTAGAGTTGTGAGCTGTTGATCTGGGGAATCCAATGAGAACCTCTCCCAACCGTCTAATCAACTAGTGGAAGGATTATCTTATAGCACTTCGACGAAGTCCTACTCTGGGAGAGAAAGGGCGTTAAACAATTAGAACCTCCGAAAGACGAACTTGCGAAGTAATGCGAACTGTTGGTCTGAAGATGCTTCGGGATATCTCTCGACCATTGGATCTAGACTGTGGTCAGTCCAACATTGACCTACTCTGGGGGAAAAAGAGTGTTAAATGGGATAAACCCTTGAACGTTGAATTTGTGAAGCAACTAGGACCATCGATCAGAGGATGCATCGGGATCCCTCTTGACCGTTGGATCTAGACTGTGGTCATCCTAGAATTGACCACTCCGAGAGAAAAAAGGAAATTACACAGCCAAACCCCTGAGGCCGTATATCTGGGGATCTACGTGGAACTGTCTCGACCGTGGGATAAAAAGTAATGGGAGGTGGCTGGAAGGAGTTCGGACTTCAGGGCTCCGGGTCATTTCACAGATAGGAGAGGTTAGAGGCCTTCGGAGGCTGTCTGTCCATAGTGACGTGGCATGCTGTTGGCACAGGGGTAGACCCAGGGTTCAATGCTACAAAAATGCACCAACAAAACCCTAACTACCGACCCTTTTGGCAACACCTGTGAAGCAGATGAAGTCTCACCCGAGGTAGAGGAAGTGGTGGTTGTAGGACTCAGGTGTCTTCAACCTTAGCTAGGACACAAATCTGTGATTATAATACTTGATAGAGCACTTAGCACCATTAGTTCATCATTATTTAACCAATATCAACTCCGCAGAGAAAACAGAGCATCCCAACATTCACCCTGTTCTAACGTATTTAAGCACTTAGCATAAATAAATTGATCAGATCTATTAGATTCAAGCACTAAGCACATTCACCTATATCAGATCTAGCGCCTAGATTCATCATAAGCACAAAGAACAAACAGATCTATCTATCTATCTATATCAAGCACTTAGCAAATAACACATAAATACACCAACACATCGCACAAAGATGAATAACACAATATTTATGTGGTTCACCCCCACCCTGGGGCTACATCCACCAATTCTTCTTATTTATTAGCTTCAATCAGTCATCTACATGCACAAATACACAAAAAACCTACTCCACATAGGACAGGAGATCTGTGCACACCTCCCCAGATCCTGCTTCCCTGAGCTAGGTCTAACACAAAGCCTTTCACAGTCTGTTACAACCACTTGCACTTAGCTCTACCAGTTTCTCACAATATGCAAAGGGCATCTACAAAAGATACTTTCACTTAGCACTTAGCTTATCGGTCTCACTACTTATGTCACCTAGCTACTTATTTATACTTTACAAAGTAGGCCTAAACATGAGTAAACCCATGGGCCGACATCCCATACACGTTTTCCCAGTTCATTTGAAGGCCTTCTACGCACTTCCCTGCGAGGTCAACTACAAAACCTGTGACTTGGGTAGGTCGATTCTTTCATACTAACTTCCCTGCAATCAACTGACAGGCGAGGTACACTGCGCCACTCTAGATAGAAGCTACCTTGTAGCCTTGCATTCCCTTCTCGACATCACCATAAGTGTCCTTGATCTTCTGTGCGAGAGTGCAGTCCATGGATTTTCCAGGGTAATACTCTTGTGGATCAGGTCCTTGCATACTCAAGCTCGTGATCCGATTGATCATCATTGGATCAATTGTTATACGACGGTTTAGCCACAAACAACCGCCATGGTAACAAGAAAGCAACAACTTGACACAAGCATTGACTTCCTGGTGTCTACCAAAGTAGGGAATCTTCATGACGTTCAGCAAGGTGGACTGTATGAGGTTCATAGTCCATGACTGGGGGATTATCTTTGAATTCTTCCCCTTAGTTCTGGTCAGGTACTTATGTGGGGTGAGCATGTTATAGACTTTGCGATCTCTGAGGTTGAATTCTCTAAACTTCAATGCTGTAATCTTATCTTGGTCTGCTCGAACTGCGCGTATCCCCTTCGGGAGGTATGCCGTAACCAAGGTGTATTCGAAATATTTTGGCACACTGTCTTGATTTACTGCGTCACTCAGAGGTGGAATATAGGTGGGTAATATGGTCGAGATCAATTTGGCATTCAATAGATCATCCCTGTGCTTGGTTCACTTTTCATCTGATGTCCGGGATGGTTAAGCTCTGTGAGCAGTTGACGGGCTGACATTCCTCTCGGTGACGATGCTTGTACACCTGTAAACATCGACATGACTCTTTCAGTCATGAGGTCGATCAAAACTTCTTCAACAAATTTCTTTGTAGCGATCAACTCGTCCGACATACACACTCGGGGTTAAAAATCTCGGGTTCGGAAGGTGACTTAGACACAGTAATGGGATAGAGAGCAAGAGCACGATGATCAGTGTATAAAATCAACTTAGTTTGCGGGCTCAAACTCTCGGTTGGAAAAAGTGTTCTCGGTGCATGGCGCGACGAGGTAAATAGGTAACTCGGCAACGGGCTTCTTGCAATGAGTATGAAGCCTTCATTAACTTTGTTCTGTCTGTTATGGTGTGGTCCCAATGGTCGGATGGCGAGTTGTCTGTCCATAAATGTCTTTCTACTTGTTCGGAGCATTGGTCTAATGGTTATAATGTCCCTAACAGATATATTGCTTCGCCATGGCGAAGTGCCATGTGTCGCTGTTTTGATATCCCGACGAACCTCCAATTTTGAAAATATTCCTTCTGCGAGGTTCCCTTTGGAACCTTCTGCAACTTGTCGATCTTAGCTCTCTTCTTACTTAGCTTTCTAGCCTTCTTCCCGGTGAGATTCATCTTGGTATGCCTTTTTCTGTTTTGATTCTTATCTTCTTTTGGCATAGTTACTTCGCGTTGTTGAGATTCTTTCCTAAGATACGAGGGTAATCCTTCTTCTTTATCTGGAATAGGTACTTCAATCTTCCGTGGCTCTTCTAGTTTTCTTCAAATTCGACATCCGGGTCTCTGTTGTTAAATAGCTTCGATCTGTTCTTCTGTTCTTCAATCAAGTGTGCGATCCTTCTAGTCATGAATTATTTTAACTCTGGCTTCTTCTGCTCTAAAAATTCTTCTTCTTCTTCTTACCTCCTGGCCTAATCTATTTCAATCCAAGGTTTTCCTAATAGCATGGTAAATGGGACACTGTCCTCAATAAATTTAATAATCTCAAAATGTTCCTTTGTCGAAGTTCCATTGACATTCATAGGTATCTGAGCGAGCCTCCCACATAGGTTTATCAAATTTCCTTTGAATAGTCCTATTCCTCCTAATAAAGGAATCATAGCAGACCTCCCTATATCTTCCCAAGTTCTCTCTGTCATAATATTCACCTGTGTTTCCTCATCTAGAACATAGTCAATGTCGAAGTCTCCTATTATTTCTTCAAGGCATTCTTTTTCTTTGAAGATCTCTGATAATCTGACATGTCGATGGTCATTCAGAGTTTCTTTCATCTGTAGCAATACTTTCTCTGATTCTTTCTGGGGTTTTGTCATAATCTTAGTTTCTAGATCTGCCTTAGTGTTTTCTTGGTTCATATTCATTCTTTCAACCTTAGCAATCATTATAGAGCAATCCAATACTTCATGGTCCACAGCTTTACAACAAAGACAACCAGGTCTTCTCCCAGGGCATTCCTTAGCAATATGCCCCAGTCTTCTGCAACTGTAACAAAGGGTTAATCCTTTCTTTATTTTAAATGATCCCCAACCTTTCCTGTACTGCGTGTTAGGATCATGGTAGCTAACCAACAAACATTTCCTTCTAGGATCCTGCATACACTTATTAGTCCAAACATTCTTTCTATGCATAGGTATAACATATTTTTCACTATTCTTATTAGATCTACTCATATCAAATCTTCTTTCATCTATTAATACCCTAGTTTTCAAGCTTGGATAGAATCTATCAAACATACCTAGATCCATATTGTTGAAACAAAAAATTCCACTTATCTTACTTCTACAGAGCACAAAGCTTTCAGATCTAGAACTTTTCAATATTCTTACCTTTATCAGAGCACAAAGCTTTCAGATCTTACCTCTTTTAATAAAAAAAATTCACTTTTACTTTTCCCAGAGCACAAAGMTTTCAGATCTTACCACTTTTCTTCAGATTAGACTTCTTCTCCTTAGCACAGAGCTTGTCAAATTAAGTAGAGTACTACGCACTATAGCAACAGATCTATGCACATAGCTTTCACAATTTCAGGTTGGATCTTTGCACAAAGCTTCTTCTTCCTCAGTTCCCAGMAATCACAGTTTCAAGTCCCGGTAACAGAACCATTTGTTGGCACAGGGGCAAACCCAGTGTTCAACGCTACAACAACGCACTAACAAAACCCTAAATACTGGCCCTTTTGGCAACAGCTTCGAAGAAGATTAAGTCTCACCCGAGGTAGAGGCAGGGGTGGTTGCAGGACTCAGGTGTCTGCAACCTTAGCTGGGACATAGATATGTGATTATAATACTTGATAGAGCACTTAACACCATTAGTTCATCATTATTTAACCAATATCAACTCCGTAGAGAAAACAAAGCATCGCAACATTCACCCTGGTCTAACATATTTAAGCACTTAGCATAAATAAATGGATCAGATATATCCGATTCAAGCACTAAGCACATTCACCTATATCAGATCTAGCACCTAGATTCATCATAAGCACACAACATAAACAAATCTATCTATCTATCTATATCAAGCACTTAGCAAATAACACATAAATACACCAATACATCGCACAAAGCAGAATAACACAGTATTTACGTGGTTCACCCCCACCCTGTGGCTACATCCACCAACTCTTCTTCTTTATTAGCTTCAATCAGTCATCTACATGCACAAAGCCACAAAAACCCTACTCTGCATATGACAGGAGATCTGCGCACACCTCGCCAGATCCTCCTTCCCCAAGCTAGGTCTAGCACAAATCCTTTCACAGTCTATTACAACCACTTGCACTTGGCTCTACCCATTTCTCACAATATGCACATGGCATATACAAAAAATACTTGCACTTAGCACTTAGCACCTAGCTTATCGGCCTCACTACTTATGTCACCTAGCTACTTATTTATACTTTACAAAGTAGGCCTAAACATGGGTAAACCCATGGGCCGACATCCCATACCCATTACATAATCCCAAATCCCAAAAATGACCCAAAAATGGGCCTAGATCCCACGATCTCTGCTTCATCTTGCGCTCCATCTTCAACAGGCTGTCGAAGTCCCAAAATAGGTCAAACTTGACCAAGGATCTCCCAAAACATGGTCAAGGGCCAACATACGCTGACATCACCTAGGGTGACGTGGACCCATTTTTGGCATGCCACTTGTCACCTTGAGTCATGCTTTTATAGGCCTTATATGCCAATTGGATTATGAAATGTGTCACCCATTGCTAGGGCCACATGTCATCTCTGTCCTTTTCCACGTGTCAATCCCTGGTGGTGTGCAATTGCTTGACCTAATAGTTTTGGGACCCCGAGAGTTTGGGAGTTCAGAACTTTGGGAGACATAGGTTGTTAGAATGTATGCTCTAAAAGAGTCGAAGGTCAGAGCTACGTGGCAGGACCTCGGGAGTTCGGGAGTTTGGAACTCCAAAAGGTTTGGGATGTTAGAATGTATGCTCCAAAAGGGCCGAAGGCCAGAGCTACATGGAAGGACCTCGAGAGTTTGAGAGTTTTGCAGGTATATTCATAACAACACAATGAGGAACCTTGCCAAAGATCGGAGCCACGTGGTAGGATTTCAGGACTTTGAGACTCCGGGAATAGTTCAGACATGGATAGGAAGGACAAAGGGCCAAAGGCCCGGTGATCACGAAGGCACGTGGAACATCCCCTGTAATTGCCTCTCTAGTGGCCATGTCATCACTAAGGGATGACAACCATTTTAAAGTCCATGCTAGGTGGAATGGTACGAATGAGGCGAACCCACGTGGGTGCCAAGTGGCCTTTGATTGATGATGCCTTAAGAGCTTTGAAAGGGCATAAATTCCAATCTAGAGCTCGGATTTGAGCATGGTAACAATTATTGGAAATATCTTGACGTGCAGCAGGTGATGGAGATCTCGGGAAGAGGATTCGAGACGATGGAGGAAAGAAAATTTTTGATGCCCCATCCCTTAAAAAGGTACTTAAGGGGTTGGGTGTGTTAAATATATCAACAATTGAGCTTGAGTAGAATGAATACAATATCCAAGATGGACTATTGTACAAGTTGGGAAATATTTTCATCCCAAAGAGCTGAAGGATTGAACTCATGCAAGAAGCTCACACTTCTAGAATTGCTAGACATTTTGGCATTGTCTAAATAGTGGAAAATTCATAGAGGTATGTTTATTGGCCCAAGATGCAAGAGTGAGTTTCTAAGTTATTATGCAATTCTGTGATGTGTAGTACTAGTAAACCTAGCAATCATAATTATGGACTTTGTATCCTAATAGTGGCATGGGAGAGCATCTTTATGGACTTCGTTGGATGAGTGTGTAACACCCTTCTTGGTGTTAACTTCACAATTATCACTATTACAAATCTATTTTAGATTTTGTTTTATTAGTTTATGATATATATATATATATATATATAAGAGAGAGAGAGTAACGACAATACTCAAATACACATCCTTGTTACTTGTAATAACTAATATAACTTATCTAACATATAATAATTGTATTTCAATTGTGTACTATTTATTTTACATTTAAAATTATTAATAGCTAAATATATAGCCTTATTCACGAAGATCTTAAAATTGTTTAACTTCTAATATCTCTATATTTTCTTTCATAGTAAAATTTGGTTCATAGAATAAATATTTTTTTTTATGTCTTCTCATGAATATCACCTTAATTTCTTAGGATTACTATCCTAACCTAAACTTCAATGCGATTGTGCCTTTTGAGTATTTTTCTCTCTAGTTATTCAACATTGTGTGTGTGCTAATTTGAACTTATTCAAGTTGGTTCCATGCTTCAATTTTCTTAAAATTGGATTAACATGATGTTTCGATAGTCTCGTCAAGTTTTGGTTTTCATGTGTAAATGAACTAGTTAGGCATTTTCGCGGATCAAAGTAATTTAAATAAACACTAAATTCTAAATATTTTAATCGGCACCTTGAAAGAATTCTTGTCAATAAGTAAGAATGAGCTGACGGTTTTGGATTTGAATAATGAATCAAATTTTACAAGCGATACATTTTTATTAAAAATCATGCTATATTCGTAATTTTATATTCTTTAGCATGTTGAAATAATTCAATTAAAATATTATTCACACAAGTAGATCTACACCTTAGAAGAGTACATGTTAAAGAGTTGAAGCAATCTTACAATTTTGGGATTTACACAATGCATTATTTTTATGAGCCTTGATTTTTTGTTTAAAAATTATGCAATTTTTATAATTCTCTACTCTTTGGCAAAATGAAGTTCACTCAATGAAGGCTTTTTCATATGAATTCATTCTATTCCTTAAAATTTACAGAATTAGTGGTTAGGGGGGGCTATCCCCCCCCTAACCCCCCGCACGCATGATGCAACAGACACACTAAATCTATTCGTGCAAAGAATATAACACATACCCAACAAATTTTGGATGGATATATCAACAATCGAGCTTGAATAGAATGAATACAATCTCCGAGATGGACCGTTGTACAAGTTGGGAAATATTTTCATCCCAAAGAGCTGAAGGATTGAACTCATGCAAAAAGCTCACACTTTTATAATTGCTAGACATTTTGGCATTGGCTAAATAATAGAAAATTCATAGAGATATGTTTATTGGCCCAAGATGTAAGAGTGAGTTTCTAAGTTATTATCCAATTTTGTGATGTTTAGTACTAGTAAACCTAACAATACGAATTTTGGACTTTATATCCTAATAGTGACATGAGAGAGCATCTTTATGGACTTTGTTGAATGACTATATAACACCCTTCTTGGTGTTAACTTCTCAATTATCATTGTTACAAATCTGTTCAAGATTTAGTTTTATTAATTTATGATTATATATATATATATATATATATATATGAGAGAGAGTAACGACAATACTCAAATACACATCCTTGTTACTTGTAATAACTAATATAACTTCTCTAACATATAATAATTGGATTTCAATTGTGTACTATTTATTTTACAATTAAAATTATTTTAAAATTATCAATAGCTAAATWTATAGCCTTATTCACGTAAGATATTAAAATTKTTTAACTTCTAATATCTCTATATTTTCATTCATAGTAAAATTTGGTTCACAAATAAATAWTTCCTTTTATGTCTTCTCAATAATATCATCTTAATTTCTTAGGATTATTATCCTAACCTAAACTTCAATGCGATTGTTCTTTTTAGTCTTTTTCTCCTTGGTTATTTAACATTGTGTGTATGGTAATTTGAACCTATTCAAGTTGGTTCCATGCTTCAATTTTCTTAAAATTGGATTAACATGATGTTTTGATAGTCTCGCCAAGTTTTGGTTTTCATGTGTAAATGAACTAGTTGAGCATTTTGGCAGATCAAAATAATTTAACTAAACACTAAATGATAAATATTTTAATCTACAACTTGAAATAATATATGTTAATAAGTGAGAACAAGATGACGGTTTTGGATTTAAATAATGTATCAAATTTTACAAGCGATGCACTTTTATTAAAAATCATGCTATATTCATAATTTTATATTATTTGGCATATTGAAATAATCCAATTAAAATATTATTCACACACAAGTAGATCTTCACCTTAGAAGAGTACATGTTAAAGAGTTAAAGCAAGCTTACCATTTTGGGATTTAAACAATGCATTATTTTTACGAGCCTTGAATTTTTGTTTAAAAATTATACAATTTTTATAATTCTCTACTCTTTGGAAAAATTGAAGTTGACTCAATCAAGGCTTTCTCATACAAATTCATTCTATTCCTTAAAAGAGTTTACCTCAAAGAATAAAGACGAGTTAATGGATTTCTATTTGAGAAAAGTATCATTTCTAACAAAGCTCTTACTTTTGTCTTTCGCACTACTTTGCCTATGTGACGAAATTGATTATCTTCTCTTGAAACGTTTTTTCCTTATCGGTCTTGCATGGTCATTAAGTATTTTAAATTTCTAAAAAAATGGATCCATTCTCTGCCATATGTTGGGATTTTTCGGTCCACGTGTCCCATCCTTCTCAACGCTGGGGAGTTTTAGACCCAGGGTTTGTCTAGAGTTTTCCAACAAAACCCCCAAAACACCGTCATACCAATCCTCGACCAAGGCCGAGGAAGGTCTCACTCGAGATGTAGAGGGGATCATAGAGACATAATTTTTTGTGACAGGGATGAAGGTTTAAACATACGAAACAACATTGCAACTGACATCCAAATATCCCATGTTTGATAAAGTATGAGGACTAAGAATTAAAACGATACACACACATGTTCAACTCATACATAATAGACACAAAATGTATAAGAACATATGCATCTTTATTACTAGAAGTATTTCATCATATCCTAGATATACATTGTGCATGAAAGACACATAGAACTTCATATATTTGCTATATAAACTCTCAGAATTACAATATGTTGCACAATGTGCCTTTGCTCAAAACTCAAACATATATTAGACACATAACTTTATTCAAAGAATTACAACAATACAACAAGATGATAGTGAGCTAGACACTGATAGTTATGATAACTCATAAAATCCTCTAACTAATTGACTAGCTAGATCTGTTCTTGATGTTAGAGCTTCCTTTTATAGTTTTCTTTGCTAGGGAGCATTGTCTTTTTTTGTTATGCTCCTTTCAGTTGTATGATACAACTGCCTCGCACACTTTTGGTGTCTACCAAAACTCCACATAGACTTCTTGCAGCAAGAGAAATCTTAACTGCCTAGCGAGCTCGTTCTCCAACCTTCCAAAATCTTGGTAGGCTGCCGACAATAATCATTCAGGGAGATTTTATGATGATTCATTTCTTGGTTCCAACGAGCATCTTCTTGTTTTCTGGTGCACTTGAAAAAACTAGGACTAATGCACACTTGGTAGTCTTTAAGCATGGCGTGTGAATGAAAAAACTGAGTCCGATGCATAATCTATGTCATTCCTCACACATTTCCTTAAGCACACGTAAAACTATGAAATGAGCATGCAAAACTTTGTTTGCGCATATGCACAAAACTAAACCCAAAAATTTGGGTGCCAACACCATAGTCAAAGGTAAATTAGCCTTATCACCTATCTACTTTGCTAAAAAGATATGAATTTTCCTTAGTTTCTCATAACATGTTCTTTTGTTTTTCCTTGCATTTTGAATAAATGTAATTGATTTTGGTTAACCCTCTTTGCATGTGAAGTTACTAAACATTTATAATAAAATAACATGAGGGTTATTCATGGGTTATCATTATTGTTTGATTGGATAAAAGTTGAATTTTGCTAAAAAGATATGAATTTTCCTTAGTTTCTCATAACATGTTCTTTTGTTTTTCCTTGCATTTTGAATAAATGTAATTGATTTTGGTTAACCCTCTTTGCATGTGAAGTTACTAAACATTTATAATAAAATAACATGAGGGTTATTCATGGGCTATCATTATTGTTTGATTGGATAAAAGTTGAATTTACATGTTAATATGACAAGCCTTGAATTATATATATATATATATATATATATATATATATATATATATAAAAGGAGAAAAAAGAACTAAGTTAAAGTTTTCAAGGATTTAGAAAATTCCATTTAAACAAAACAAACCTTGCCAATGATGTGTTGTTTGTTGTTTGATTGGATAAAAGTTGAATTTACATGTTAATATGACAAGCCTTGGATCTTGAATTTTGAATTTTATCTATATATATATAATTGTTTGATTGGATAAAAGTTGAATTTACATGTTAATATGACAAGTCTTGAATTATATATAATTGTTTGATTGGATAAAAGTTGAATTTACATGTTAATATGACAAGCCACAAGCCTTGAATTTTGCATATATATATATATATATATATATATATATATATATATATATAATGAAAAAAAGACTAAGTTAAAGTTTTCAAGGATTTAGAAAATTCCATTTAAACAAAACAAACCTTGCCAATGATGTGTAGGAGTATAATATATATATATATTTTAAATATCTTTTGAGTTTTTATTTTTAGGGTTCGAATGTATTTTTAATGAAAATTAGGGTTTCTTTGGCAAATTACGCATGACAAGTGCATACCATCAGATCGAGGGAAATCAAAAGAGGCTGCATGAGGGTTCGATGAGGAGAAAATATCGTCGAGGAAAATTCTAAAAGGAAAAAGGGGAGACCTACGCCTGAATAAAGGAAACCAGATCGAGAAAACTTAAGAGCATAAGATCACAGTGGGCACGACTCAATTACAACAAACATATATTGTGGATGTAAAAGCGCGACAGTGCCACATTTCCAGCTATGGAATAGTGTCACGATACCATTGTGCTAAGGATCTATGGATTGAGGACAACATATCACAAAGAAATGGTTATACCGGATCGCAAATGGAAAACTTGTCAGATGGAAATGACAGACATGTCAAGGGGATCATAATGTGTCAAAGAAAAAAATGTTGCAAAATGGTGTCACTTGATGATTTCTGTATTTCAGTTCTTTTCTTGTTTAACTTGATGATGATCTCTCCTACTTGAAAATGTCATTAGATTGAAGAGAATAATAAAACACCATATCATATTATTATTTGTAATGCAAGATTGCTAAGAAACTAGTGTTTCAATAAGACTTTTGGAGATACAACTTGAAGCCATGATATAACATAGTAAATACCAGCAGATCGTATGGGTATTTCCATAAAATCATGGAGACAGTTCTAGTAAATCAGAGGTGAACCAACACGTAAAAATATGTAATTAATTATGTAACCAGGTTGTATTTGGACCAAAACAATCACAGAGGTGAAATGTATCGGAAAGAGGAATAACGTGCCCAAGATCATGGGTTGGATGTGCTTGATATTGTACCTAAGATTGAAGATAGATCCCAAGAAATAAATAAAAAAAAATTATATTTAGGATGAGAAATTTGTTTAGCTGATCAAACGAAAATGATTAAGCCAAAAAAACTAGCTCATATGTGAAGGGGAAGAGACCTCACGAAATTGTAGAGAGGTATAGCTCGAAGATCCATAACAAATAGGAGGGAGCTCACTAGTGCCACAAAATCACTGTGAAAATAGATCACCAAAAAAAGGGTGCAATGGAATCAGATTAGTTACACTGGATATTTTATCAAAAAGAAAGTAACCAGCACACCAGGGTGGAGGTGCTCCAGGAGCTGGACGGGGAGAAATTTGAATGTAACCAGGTGGATTTTTCTTGCGATGGGGTTTTGAATTCTCTCTTGAACAAAGAATTAAGAATTAGTGGTTAAAGAACACTTGACATTTTATCAAACTTATTTAGACATTTGTTTTCCTGTAGGGTTTTGAAATAAAGGTTTTTTTTTAACTTTTTTTCTTACTAGTTTTGATTAAATTTTTTGAAATACCTCAGTCTATATTGGCAGATTCATTTGAGTCAAATAAAGATGTGTTTTCACATTTTTTTTAGTCATTTGTTAAATCTTTTACTTGAACATTAATGAGAATTATTTCCATAATTATGTTGTGTATCAAGTATCAGATGAATAAATATATCATTTATTAGGATTATTTTTATGAATAATCTTTAGTGTATTTGAATTTATAATATATCTAGCTCCATGAATTCTTTATAATGAGATTGAACACTTATTATTCACATTTTGTTTGATATCTATTCTCTAGATCCTAAGCTATTATTCAACAGAAGAGGCATTGTCATATGTTAAGATCAACTCTTGCATACAGTGGAACTGACTTATGAGACCATTGTTTCTCATATCTATGTTTTACATACACTAAAACTTTTCTTTGACTAGAAGTGTGATGTAGATATAGCTGATCTATTCTTAGTAACTACAATTACTATTCTTTATAATTCTTGAGATCATGAATTTCTTTGCTCTTGAGATTTAATCATACTTATCTAAGTTTTGTATATTATTAAAAGCATCTCTCTCAAATGAGATAGGATATATAGATTAGTTTTATTTCTATAATTTAGGTTAATACACTTTAGATTTCATATCCACGAAAATTAAGTCTCATGTCCAAGTAGTGACTTTCTTGTTAGTAGAAACTGATCCTACATATTGGAGGACATCACCATCTTAAACAAATAAATGCTTAATTGGGGCCTTAATTGGGTGACGATCCCTCCTGTCAATAATTGGCACTAGAAGGAGAGTAGATGACAAGCTCACCCTATGGAGCCATTGGTTTGAATGTCTTTAATTGCTCATGGATTCTATACATATCTCTGTTTTAGAACATGATTTTAGTTCACCTTGGTCTAGTGGAAGCATTCCTAAGAATAAGTTCGATTCCTTGTCGAAATTGAGATTTGACGGTGAGGGTGTAATATCTTCATTTTATCATCTTTATCATTTTAATCTTATGTATTTTCTTTAGAATCATTAATGATATTGATATTTGCAGGTTATTCACTCTCACATTACAAGGAAGAATCAAGTGTTGGTTTGAAATCCTGTCAGCGAAATATATTCACACGTGGAAACAATTCATGGAGGTGTTTCTTAGTGCTCATGATGATTATAATTACAATGATGTCCGTTTGGAATTAGAAAATCTACACAAGTTTGAATGTGATCCTTCTGATGCATTATTTTCTAGATTCATGTTAACGTGCTTTGGATTCCGTGAGGATGATCAACCTTCTGGAGAAGACGCATTATATTGGTTTCTCTATCTTAATTCACTTTCTGACCCACAAGATAAAGAAAACAATGATGAACTTGAAATTGATCTTTCTCATGATTTGCACTCAAGGTCTAATTATATTGAGCCCACTAATAACACTTAAATTGTTATGCAACGACAAACATTAGGATTTTGTAATGAACAATTTCAGAAACAACAGAATGTGTTCGAGGATTCAACTTTGATATTAAATAATGATATTGAAACTCTTGTTGAAATACATAAGGTGGAAGAAATATTGATGCTTATAGGACTTGAAATTGAAGGTGTAAATAATGGTTGTATTAATGATGATGTTGCATTTTCTTCTTCTCATGTTGAACCAAGTCCCCTTATCCTTACACATAAATTATCTCTAAATCAAAATTTACGTGATAATGTTTCTCTTGGAACAATTAATGAAGGTTATCCTATCAAAAGGGAAGCATTTAAATTTTTATACTCTGAAAAAATTTTACTCTTTGTCTCCATATATGTTTGCTGACTTTGATATTAATGATATTCAAGTTAAGATTCCATTATGGTAAGATTCTAGTTTGATGCAAAGTGATGGAAAAGTGTATTACAAGAATGAGGGAAATGCTGCCATTCAATATAATTCATTTCAATATTATGAAGAAGAGAATGGTATTTTTATGAACATTTACTATGAAACACATGCATGATTTTTTAGTTCATCTGATGTCATTGGAAATATTGATTTGGTTTGCAAGTTAGAAAGGGACAAAATCATTTTTCATGTAGTATTAGATATTGATGACACCGAAAGACTTCATCACAAGATGATGGCCATGTCAGGGTCTCATGTCATTAATTCCAATTTTGAATGTGGAAGGAAAAATGAGGTAATTTACTGCAAGGTAATGTCAAACTCTCATTTTGTTTCTTTTCAAATTAATAACGATGACTTTTCTTTAAAGAAAACATTCTCCAATAAACCCCTTCTGAATATTCAAATCATGATCCTAATGATATATCTTTCCACTAAATCTTCACAAACATTAAATGACTTCCAATCTACTTTTTATGATCTGATTGAAGCATGGTTGGAAGAATCCTTTTGGAAGAAATTTCCATTTCGTATTCTTCTCTTTGTGAATAGTAAATTATATTTAATTGTTCCCATATTTTGATATGAATTATTACAATCCCAAGCAAGGATGATTTTAGGGGCTAAATTTCCCTCATGGGCTAATTTTCCATGTTTTTTCCCAAAAAATGATTTGTCATTCTAAAAATGATTTGCCCAAATTCTATAGAATACAATTATTTTACCTTAAATATCGCCAAAATTTTATACAAACTATATAAAATCCTTAGAAATTTGAATATTTTTACAAAAATATCGCCAAACATTTTATTGTTGGAATATGAAGGATTAGTAAGATTCACCAAGGTTTCTACATTTTAAAATAAATTTCCATCCTTAAAATCATCCTTGATCCCAAGTTTTAATACTTGATTGGTTTCTTTTTGCAAGATCGGATTTACTTCGATGGTTACATTGGCTATATGATTTCACCTAGTTTATGTTTTGTTGGAATGTTGTAGCGTAGGAGTAGTTTTCTTTAACTTGTTCTTTTATTTTTGTCTCTTTATTTTTCATTTAATTATACTTTGAATAATATAACACTCAACAAATCTCAAACAAATGTCGTGGACTATGCATGTTACCTGTTTTCACTTTCAGAAGACAGATTGCAAACTGGTAAAAATATTTTCTTGCCAAATCTATTCACATTTGCAAACAATACAAGAATCAATTTGTTATTTTTTCACAAATATTTCTATGATGAGTTATGTGATGAATTGCAAAATATTCAAAAAGAAGAAGATGGATCAACTAGGGAATTCCTATACAAATTCATGTGTACTTTTAAAGGATTTTTCTTTAGTTGATAGACTTTATGTTTCTTACATATAGAATTTCTCTTTCCATTAAGCAAGATCAATTAGTCAATTATATCACGTTGATGTGATTCATACAAGATTCCTAGTCTCATAGATAACTTCCATCTTCCTTCACCTACTTCTTCTACTGAAAAACATGTGGTATTTTTCACAAAAAGTCTAAATTCCAATCTTTTGGAAATCTCCTCTGGAAGGAAAAAATTTGGAATTGTTTCATGATAAGACACTCCAATATTAAACAATGTTCATATCCAAGTTTTGTCATTTTTCTTTATCAAATGATAAACGATAATCTCCACTTGAGGAAAAAGGAAAGATATCACTTTCCCATTTCTCGAAATGAGGAAGAAGTTTCCTTTTGTGATCAACACTGTATTTTGCAATAATCATCTTTTGTTTAATGAAGATAAATTCTCGAACTTACACTTTTTACTAATTGTTTTATTGAGAGGCCTCTTAAACCTTTTTTCTCTAAAAGTTTTTATGTTATGCCTTCCATGTTGTTGATTGTTTGTGAACATGAAAATTATATAGATAATCATTTGAGTTGTAATGTCATAAAAGAACATGAGGAAAATACTATTTAGTAAGAAAAATAAGTCTTTGTAGATACACGTGATATTAGACATTCTACATCTTGCTTAAGAAAACTAAGAATTGATTTTGATAAAGGTTGATGGTGCTAGTATACTTCCTAAATCAAAGTTTCTAAATGATTTATCAATAATTGATAATGATTTGGGAGAGGATAATACTTTTGAAGAGACTCCTTGCAGACAAACCTTTCATTCCTTATTTTCTAATAGTCATTATCATGATTATCTTTATATGTTTGATGTTTCTCATGTGCAGATAGTCATAACCCGATCCTTCAGAGATTTATCTCCACGATCAGATTTTAATGAGGAGTTGATTATCAATAATCCAAAATTTGGGAATGAGAAAAATGACATCAAGACTTTGAAGTCATAGGAAGAGAAGAGAAAATCTCTCAAACACTGAGAGGAAACTGTAAGCTTACTTTGTACTTTCTGAACTAAAAATACATTGTGATGAAGTAATTTTGCAACTATGTGATTGTTTGTTCTGAGAATGAGTTAAGATTATGTTTTAAGATCCAAAGTTTCTCTTCTGAGTATCACAGTGCAAAGTATGCCCAGGGCCAACACTAGAAGTGCGCATAAGGGCCCCTTGAAAGCCCAAAGCTCAGGCAAAACAACACAAGGTGTGCAAAAAGACCACTCAAGGCAGGCAAAGGCCTTAAACTTATGAAGAACAAAGCTCTGAAGAGACAATGAAAAAATTACACAGAGTAGGTGCAAGAGGTGTGAAGGTTACTTTTACAAGTCCCAAGCTCAGGAGGGAGATGCACCATGTGTGCCATAGGTTGAGTCGTCTAGGTTATGAAGCTCAAGGAGGGATAGCAAGGGTAAGTCCCCAAGAGGAGAATTTATTTATTTTAAGTTTGAGTGGACGAGATCTATTCGGGAGGAGTCGAAATCTCACACAGTCGTTGGATAAGGAGAGTAAGCACAGTATTTAAACCCCAAGTCCTATGGAATTCGTTGATCCAATAGATTTGAGTTGTTTGTATTAAGTGAGCCTCGAATATCTGCAGTCATGGATTGAATCTACACCATAGATAAGTGGGCAAATGCGAGCCGTTGGATCCTTAAGGGGTTCGACGATTCATAAATTTTGATTTGTAATTGTCTAAGGGCTAAGAAACCTCGAAGCTCTGAAGTCCCAAAGTAAAGGACAACCATGGATCTAGAGATCGAATGAGGGTTGTTAGATATCCAAGCCTTCATCCTTCAGAAGTTCGGTAGTTCATCACTCCAACTAAATTGAGTCGTTGTTGTAAAGGTGAGGAACTCCCGGAGTCCCGAAGTCCATAGTGGATGTCAATCGTTGATCATAGGAGAGCATGAGACATTAGATCCCTGAGCCCTTTGGTGGTTCGATGATCCAAGTGAATTAGTTCAAATTTGTTTGGTGCGGAGAAACTCCAAAGCCCAGAGTCTTGGAGTCCTATAGTAGACCTCCACCATAGATTCTTGTGTGAGGAGAAATAGTGACAGTCATTCGATTAAATTCATAACCAATGACGAAGGAAAGTGGAAGGATAGGGTAGAACCTACAACTTCCGTTCAACCTCCCTTTATGACCGATTTCGGTCGATAACACTTCGGATAAATGAGAGTGTTGGAGTTGAAGAAACGTCCGAAGCGACGGAGTCCCCGAAGCTTCGAATAACACCTATTTGGAAAGAGAATTGTTCCAACCCTTGGTCACATGAAAAATTGTCAAGGTAAAAAGGGCTAGTGCCTACAGTTAAATCCCAAGAAGAGAAGGGATAAGTTTTAAGTGCCCAACTAGTTTAAAAAGGAATGCTACAGAAATGAAAGGTTTAACCATGACATCAAGGATTAGGTACCCTGCGAATATTTCTCTTATTTATTGTGTAGTTATCCACCGATGTAGGAGGAAAATAATGCTAAACAATTTTTAAATACGAAATTAAAACCACAACATCACAGTATTATAATGCTCAGAAAAGTAAATTAAATATGACGATCAAGATGACTTCAAGTTCAAAATTTGTAATGAATTACAATGACTTTATAATATCTAATCTTTGGATAGTAAATTCGTTTTATAGTGACCCTAAAAATTTCAAAAATCGAAATACAATATGTTGGATTGGCTACTATAAAATTTCCAATAACTTGACTGTGACAATGTTATTCAAATTTCAGAAGATGCTATCTATTTGCAACAACCCAAATTTTTTCTAAATTCCGTAATTACAATATCTGACAGTTCAAATCAAATTTTTTGTTGTAGTTTAAATTAGCGGCGATAATATAAACCTTAAATTCCAACGCACACCATAGTTCTATAACAAACACCCAAACTCTATATACCAAAATTGTGTAGTGCTACTGTAGCAACTATAAAAAGTTGATTTCTAGTTTACATAATGACTCTACATCAACAACCCATTAAATACATAATTACAAATAGTTCTGCAACGATTTACAAATTCTAATTTACAATTTACTTTTACTACAACAAAATTTCCAGAATAAAATATCGGAACCGATGGAGATGGAAATTGAAGATGTTCTTCAACAAATTGTGCTCCTTCTTTAATTTCGCTTGCTAATCACGAATACTTCACTGGTACCTCCCAACCAATGCTAGGGGTACTCTTCTTCCCCCTCAGTCGCTCGAGCCACAAAGGGGCCAAGCAAAAAAACCAGAACACAATAGCTTCCAAGTTTGTCTCGCAAGGAAGCGATTCCACTCTTTTCACAAGCTTGGAGTCCCAACTCTCACAAGTAAAACTTAGTCAAATCAAAATTCGACAACACAACAGTGCTCCAAAGGTCAACTCCTTTTCCCTTCTACATCATTTGTTTTATAGAAATTTTCCTCACTAACACATGTCCTCATGCACAAATAGTTATCTTTTTAGTTTAAATTAATTATGATTATTCACCCACACACTTGTCATACTCTCCCAAAGTTGCACAAGTAATTAACAAATTTTGTTTTATTTAAATGCCAAATTCGCTCACATTCTCTAATGTGTTCCTATTTTTGCTCTAAGTTGTCCCTTTGTTCCCCAAATTCTCATTTAATGAGTGTCTCCTAACTAGATCTTAGTTAGAGTTGGATTAGAAGTATTCTTCTAGTTAGACTAGTGGTAGGTTGACTCAATATTCTATTCTATGTACACCCATTCTCTCAAGTTATTATTTATTTTTATTTAAAAATCTTTTTTTATTAATTTCATGCACACATGTGCATTTTATCAAATCTTTAGATTTTACTTACTTTTTCCTATAAATTGATTTATCTCAAATCTTTAACTCATGTCATAATTCATTTAGTCCTTTATTTAAATTTAGACTTAGACTTAGGCTTTATAATTAATAATATATTGTTTAATTAATTATTTTAATCCAACAAGGTCTAATCATTTCAATGTTTTCTAGGCCACCTAGATTTATTGACTCAAATTTAATTACGTGACATGCCCTTCAAGATGCACCTTTGTGCTCACCTTTGATTGGTTTTGGAAGTTTGTTTGACCCTTTGGAGTCAGTACTCCATTCAGTTGACCTTGTGAGAGACTAAGGGATTCTAAGGAATAAGGAATCTGACTTATTGTGTGCCCCTTAGAATATTCGTGAGAGACTGTCTCAGTCTACCCTCACGACATCGTGGACCACTCAAACTAGGTAATTGTTAACCTATAGTTTTGGTCATGGCGGGAGTGCTAGTAGGCTACAACAGGGACGCTGCCACACCTCTCCCTCAATGTTTGGTTTATATGCATGGCCCCTCTACTCTTTATGTGATTCGGATTAGAAAGCATCGTCAAGCCTGCATCCACTGAAAAAAACACTATCAATAATCCAGATGCATAATCATACTATAATCAATCATATGTCACAAGTGTGGAAATAAAATACTAAATTGAAATACAATCCACTTCCTGACTCAATCCGGAGTCCAAGGAAGTCCATTGATGCCATCAACATCTGTAACCTGTCATGTGTCCTATACAATTAGGAGAACTCGTCAATAGCACCTCCCAATACATATACATCAAATAACAAAATGTCACAACACATCGTCATCATCATGTATAACCCATAATCGAAACAAAATCATTATACACCATAACCAGATCACTTGCACGCAAGTGTCCTAAAAGAATATGTCAATAAAAGTGTACTCAGTGGAGCAGGATGTTACAGTTCCATAAAATCCAAAGATCAATTTTCAATGTGATCCTCGGTTTGATGTGCTACCATGAACTCCGGATATGTTGTTGTGATTTCCAGGTTGACTTGGAAGTTGATCATGACTCCTTGTTCATTGGGTTTAGGATATCCTTGATTTGATGATCACCAATCCATGCTTAGAGCTTCTTTTTCAAAACCATGTGCCCAATCTTGTCCTTGTTGGGCACAACCATACAAATTGATGAAGAATTTGGAAATCGACAACTATAGGATTTCTGAGAAAATACTCTTTAGAAAATCAAACATATCTCTCATATCTTTTCGTTTTTTAGGAAATTGTCCAAGAATAAACTAAGTGTACTTGTTACACCCAAAACTCGTGTCCCCGATTTGAGAAATTCTTCTTCATGTGCTAGCAATCGACCCTGCAAAACTGTCTCTCTATTCTGGCACGTGTTTCAAATCCCTAACTATTTGAAACAAATTTCATATACGCAAATGCAAAATCATATCTCAAAGTTTCTGTGGATGTATAGAATCTTTTTTCCTCTCTACGTATTGGATAAATTCACAGCAGGATGCATGAATTTCTCCAATACAATCTTGTTTCTTTCGTGAGATGATTGGCTAGGATTTATATTGCATAACTCTTGCCATGTGGACACGCTGACTGGATTTTTGACTTCACTTCCTTGCTGTGTTGGAGGGTTTTCAATCGCGTCTGACAGGTGGATGAGATCAAGGAGTCAATTTGACATCTTTTCCAACTTTTGGATTGATATTGAAATGCATCAGCCTTGCAAAACAATAACTCTGCTACGAAAACAGTCTGTTTAGTGGTTTACAAGAATAGATTTGGTAGCTACAGAATTGAAGATTCTGTAGCTACTGAAAATAATAACAAATTGAACTAAATTGCATAAGAAAAAGCAAAAATATGTTTAAGGATGAACATTTTAACTTAGATAATCTTCCATGTATCAATTATGTAATTGAAGCAATGTTATGAGGATAAAATGGGTTATGGAGGTCGATTTTATGGCATGGTTGTGACAAAAAGAGTGAATTTTGAAGACCCAAAATTTCCCCCACACTTGAGGTGTTTTCATGTCCTCATGCAACAAAAATACTGTATTTCTCCTTAAACCCAAAATTGAATTTTTTTTGTGTTACCCCTTTATGGTTATACATGCTCCGATGCCTCCAGTCCTGATGAAGATCCTTGATCTTTTTGTTTTAATTCTTTAATTTTGTTCCTCAGCCTTTGGTTACAAAGTCTTTCCTGCTGGATCTTTCCATACCATTTCTCTATTTCCTTGATAAAAAATCTTCTCTCTGTATCAAAACCCTCAGTTTTCTTCTGTAGCTTGGCTACAATTTTCTTCAAGACCTTGTTCTCTTCTGTAGCTTGGCTACAATTTTCCTTGATTGTATTCTGTAAGTCCTTTACTTTATTTTCATTTCCTTGTGAGGAAGAAGGAACATCTGAAGTACTTATTTTTGTATCCTCTTTCATTCAAATATCTTCAATTTGATGAATAGCAAGTTCAAGTAAAACTGTAGATGATTCGATAGTACCTGTTGTTGATGCTTCAGCCACAAATGATCTGGTCCTGTGTCTTGTGTTGGTTTCTTGTGGGGTTTGTTGAATTTTTCTTTGGCATTTTGATTTCCTCTGTTTCAGGTTCTGATATCTCTTCATCAGGGTCTTCACTAGTTGATTCTTCTTTCTCTTCCTTCTTATTCCTTCGTTTTGAGCTTTCTTCTTTGACAATTGTATTGACAAAATGATTTCTTAACAATAAATCTTCCCAAGTTTCTCCATGCTTTTGCAACTTAGCTACTATCAAAATGTTAATTAATCCGTAATGACAAAAACTTCGATCCAGGTTGTAGCTTGTTCTATGAAATATTTTGTAAGCTCCATCTCTAGATCATAGATTTGAACTTCGCTGCCATTAATTGTTTTTGCAAATGCTCTTGTTACATGTTCATTGTACCCCTGAAACTTGTGTAAAAATAAAATCCATCCTGCCTTTTTGAAGCGCTTATGGGACTTGGGATATACTTCAAAAAAATTCATACCAATTGGTTCATATCGCACTACAGGACCCATTTTGCAGCGTTGAAAAGAAAATGAGGATTTCAAATCACACTTTGTCACAAAAGTGGACGGAATAGAACCATGAATTATGGTTTACATATTTCGTATAAGGGAATTTTTTGAATGATGGATGATAATGATGCAATTCTAAGTTTGAGTTGTGAAACGTTCATGCCCTATTCAAAGGAATCATTGGTGGGTATGATGGTGATGGAAATGCTATTAATTACATCGTGCCTTTGGATTAGAATAATAATTTTTGAATAATTCCTGTAAAAAATGAGATTTTTGGTATGCATTTATAATGATGATTCAAACGATTCTCGACACCCATTGTAATTATGACATGAATGTTTTATGAAATGGATGGATTTATCATATGATAAGGGAAATAATAATGAAATGGTAGGATAATAATAGGATAATCTATAGAAAAACAAAATCAATGCCATAGCATTTAAATTTGTTCAGTGCCTTTTACATGATTTCGGAATTTCAAATGCACAATAGTTTAACAATTCATTACCTTCTGGTTGTTTTACCTGTATCCCACTAGAAGCTGGTTTTGTTGAGAGAAAATGGAGACGATATTGATCTTTTGTAGCTTATCTTTGTGCACTTTGAAAACATTGTTGAAGAATGCTAGTTGTTGATACAAAGAACGTTGACTGCTGCTGAAGATATGAAAAAGTGTTGATGAAGAGTCTGGAATTTATTGATGATGAAATAAAGAATACTAATGAAGAGTCTAGAATTTATTGATGAAGAACTAAAGAGTGAAGATATGAATATGTTGCTGCAAATAAAATCTCTGAGTAGGCTGCAAATAAAATTTTCATATTTGAATTTCATGCTTGGAAATTAGTGCAAATTTGAAATATGTTGGAAATCATGGCCGATAGGTGGATGATGATATGGTTCTGATTTGAGACCATATCCAAGTCACGATATCATCTTGGGATGTGTGAAACCACTTAAATCTACAAATCAACTACAAAAGGATGGTTGTAATGGTTTACAAAAATGTTGGTGAATTTTATAAAATTAATTTTAAAACATGGTTGTGCATCCCTCGCCATACATTTTTTTTTTTGAAAACGACACGTCTTTTACTCATTTTTTCATATTCTCCTCAATACCCATATCTCATAATTTTTTTAATAAGCTTCTTCCGCTTGCAAATTTCGTGCAAAAATCGTCACTAGGAATTGCTTGCTAGCTCTAGTAGCCTTTCTGTATCTATAGAAAGCCAAAAAAGTTGCAATTTTTTTCTAAATTTTTTTTCATAAGGAAAACTAAGCTATGATCTTATGCAACTATCCTCTGTAAAATTTGTTGGAAAGAAACTGTTAGAATATTCACCTATAGTAAGAGGGGGGTGTGAATCAATATTGAATATTTTTTACCACTTTTAATCACAACATGTAAATATTAACTTATCAAGAATTCCATTCACTTATGATTGCATTTCACATATCATGAACATATAACCATAAATAGTACCATTCAACAATGCATCACATCATACACAATGCACAAGATATTTTTACGTAGAAACCCAAATGGGAGAAAACCAAAAAATATTTTTCTTATATCATGTCAAGAATTACATTCATAGGAAGCACCAATTTCCAATATTCTATAGCACCAACTAGAAGGATGCACCAACCCCCTGTTTACAAGAACCAACCTGAAGGAAGCTACAACTCTCTAGATTCTCCAGCTCCAATTGGAAGGAGGCTCCAACCCCCTGATTTACATGATCCAACCTTAACAAAGCTACAACTCCCTGTATTCTTTAGCACCAACTGGAAGGAGGCTCCAACCCCCTATTTTACAAGCTCCAACCTGAAGGAAGTTATAACTCCCTGTAGTCTTGATGTAGACCCCCCCTTCTCTTTTGGGGGATGCTCGACCTCCCAGTCAAGGATATTCAAAACACTAAGCCGAATCGGTTTTTCGGGCCTCTAATAGACCCTGGAATAACTTACTCCCACACACAGGCCCTTTTGATGTCACCTGCAGGCTCAAATTTCCTGCACAACTATTTTCTGGCGCTTCTGGAAACACCAAACTGCGAGTGTTATCTCCATGGGATAGAATCCTTCTCTCATATGACCATGGGCTACAAACTCGGTCCAACTCCCTTCACAACTTTGGGATTCAACAATTTTAGAAACACTTGACTCCTTTTCCTTCGAAGTCCGGACCGACGAAATCTCTCGAACCAGATCAATGGTCCACACTCTCTCTACAACCAACGACTGATTTCTACTTTGTTACTTAAAATTTCAACGCTTTCGGATGTGGCTTGTCCCTTTTCACTCGAACCCCGAACTGATGAATTCCTCTAGGCCAGATCTATGGCCCACACTCTCTCTACAGCCAACGACTAAGATCCACTTCACAGTTTTGTGCTTCGACATTTTTCACTTCACCACTCGCCAATTCCTTCGAACCCCGAACTCGTGAAGTTTCGAATTGACGTGAGAGGGATCGACGGTCCTTGCTCCTCTTCTAGATCAATGGCCCGCAACAAATTCGGGCTTCGATGCTTCAGTGAATTCCGAAACACTTCTTCACAAACCTTCAGAGTGGAGAACCTTCGAAGTTCACAATATAATGCCACGTGTCTGTCTCGATCTACGACTGAGATCGCCCTTTGATTCTGCTTCGATGGTTTTTAGTCAATGCCCTTTGCTTCTCCTTTTCTCGGAGATTAAATCCTCTGAAGTGGAATATCTTCTGCCACGTGTCCTATCTCAATGGATGACTCAAATGGACTTCGACACTTCGGCCTTTGGGACTTCGTGATTCTGTTCTCCTATGAAATGAAAAAGGGATCAAACCCCATGCTACTCACTTGGATCAGACGGTTGTCGATCCATGCACCCATATCCGACGGATGGGATCTGTTCTTCACCCTGATGTGCTCCTCCTTCATCCTGGACCCTGATCTGATGGTCCAAACTTCGTCCAAAAGCAGATCTGACAACTGCTGTAACTTCTCTTCGGCCTTAGCTTGGATGACTCCTGAACTTGGAAAATTTCAAGTGTTTGAGGGTTTCGACCTTTGATCCTTCTACGAGCCCGGTGACTTTGGGTCTAGTTTGTGTTTCTCCTCCTGAGCTTCGGAACTTGGAATAAGTCTGAATCTTGCACACTCCTTGCATTATCTCTTCTGAGATTTGGGACTTACTCATAATTTCAAAAGGGCTCAATCCTTCCACTTCCTTAGAATATTTTTTGGTGCCGTCCTCACACTTTCTTCTCTCTTTCTCTTGAGATTTTGAACTTAGACAAGTTCGTCTCCCTTATGAACTCCTTGCACATGATTGGACCTCAAACGACTTCAGACTTATAATATTTTCCAGTAATCTTCCTGCACACTCCTGGTGCCTGCTCAATGCACTCCTTGCAGAGCCTCTCCCTTAGAGTGTTCAATAACTCTAGGTTTCTCCTATGTACCTTATCTACACAGTCCTTCCTCTAGAGTATTCAGTAACTCTGAGGATCTCATTGAGTCTGTATTTATCCTGGTGTTCCCTCTTGGCATGTTCTCTTCTGAATTTGATTTGATATTCAGATGCGCACTCCTTACGCTAGCTCACAGAGTTTCCACCACTCTGTCATGCACTCCTTGCATTTAGCCTAAGAACCTAGAACAACTCAGCAAACTCATAGACAGATAGTGAAGTCTATTTGTTCCCTATATATGGAATCTAACTCACATATACAACATACATGACCACATATAAAATTCATAAAACACATATAAACACATAAAGAATCATATGCAGGAAAAACTGTTTTTTCATTAACATGAATGTCTGATTACAATATGTGCAGGCTGGATTGTAACAGAGTCTCAACTCTCTCCTCTCCTCTCTTCTATGCCTTCTACAACCTCTATTGGGCATGTGTTACAATCAAATTCAAAAGGGGCTTCTCGATCCTTTTCCTCTAACTACTTTAATGGTGTCTAATCACCATTTACAATGTCTATCTACTCTAGAAAAAAAAAACCAACTACCACTTAAGTTTCGATACATTAAAGTCTATGAGTGAAACTCCCAGATCACTCGTGATCATTCAGCTCCCAAGCATTTTGATCTTCTTCAGTTTTCAATCAGTTCAAAAAAATATTTGCAGGAAACACCAGTGTTAAGATTTTGAATTGATTCAAAGGCACGCTAAGGCATTGAGTTGTCATTCCATGTGGATTTACTGACGATGCTCCTACATCATACTCCACTGTTGGGAAAATCATGAGCTCCTGCTCATGGCTCCCTCTACTCTACTGTTGAGATCCTCTAGGGTCCCATACCTTCTCTTGGAGTTGTCCATCTTCTCCTTTTCGTTGTTGCTTCTTCTGCCCTGTTGCTCTTACATGTTCCTTTTTGTTCCATCCTTCCTCGCTGACTGCTTCTTGTGTGGCTTCCAACATCAATATTTTAACCTCCTCTATAACCTCTTCCAGTTGTTCCAATGGCTGGCTCTTCTCCTTCATCTCATTCTGTTGCATCTCCCTTTCATCAACTTCCAGCCTGACTTGTTGGATTAGCCAACTTTGCATATTTATCCTTCTCTCCAGGGCCTTCAGTTCTTCACACAGATAAGCAAAATCCATTATATCTGCTGCTCTTTTCTCTTCTGCTGCAATTTTAAGTTCTACATTTATCTCCTGCTCAGCTTCCCGGCTGAAAATGTTTTTCCATTCCTCTAAATACTCATATCCTTCTGCTGTATATCCCAATTCTACAGTTTCCTCAGGTTCATCTCCCTGGCTGAAATTTTTGAGAAATTCCACCGAATGCTCTTCCTTCTCCATCTCTTGGGCACATTGAAATGTGTTCTCTTTCTCCTCCTTACCAATCTGATCAATCTGACACTTCATCTCTTGTGGCACTAACTAGCCAGTCTGCTGTAGATTTCAGTTCTGCAGTCTCACCACTGAGTTGTTGCTCATTTTTATCCTCTGACAGATTGACTTCCGTCATTTCCCTTGTTGGCATATCTTCATCTTCCTCCAACTTCTCCTTATGCTGGTATCATATCTCCCTTTTCATCACTGCATCCTGACAATCCTTTTCTAGTTCTGGATTGTTCAACCAATCCTCCAACATCTTCAACTCTTGCTTCCATTGAGTAAGCAATTCATATGGATTCTCCTCTTTTTTTGTTGGGGTAGACATCAATGTCTACTCCTTCTCCTCCTCTTTGACAGTCCTTGCTGGTTGTCTTTCCTCTTCTACACCTACATCACAGACACAATTAGTTTTAAAATCATTCGGCCCCATGGCCTCTCTCTTGGATTCCTGTTGCATCATATCCTCATGTGCAACACTCGTACTAGCCTCTGTTGGACTATTAGGTAGGAATATTCAAATTCCCCCAACGATCAGAACACTACTCTGATCCTCCTCCTCTGTGATGGAAGTATTTAACTTCTCATCATCTTCATTCACATGGCCTGTAACTCCACATGAATCTTCATACAGATGAGGCCTCTCCTTTGCCTCCATTTCATCTGTCAGCAGCCCTTGTTGATCTGAAATCTCTTCAGAGCTCTTGAGACCTTAAGATAGTCTCACCTTTCCCCTGCCCACCTAGAAATTTGGGATTCCATTCCTGCCCTCCTAGAAGTCCATGAGATCTTGGCTTGATCCCATCTCACCGCCCATATGGAAATATAAGAATTTATCTCTACCCTCCTGGCAGTTCATGAGATATCTAGCTAATCTCATATCCTCCTCATCATCGAGTTTTCTTCCAATTTCTATCTCGCATATGTAAACCACTTTCCCTGTGTCACTGAGGGTTTAAACTTCCCTCAGCCACCTCCTCACTACATGTTGTTTCCCTCTAGCTAGAATCTTTTGAATAGGCCATTTTTCTTTCCTTTTTAGATGCCATTCCTACCTCCGATGTACCTTTTCCTCCTGCTACATCTTCAATGCTAGCCTCTCCATTTCAGCTCTTATCTCCTTGAGCTCCTGATCCATCTCTTCTTTTCTTTTCTTCTTGCAGTCAACTTCTCAACCTCTCCTATGAATTTCAGTAGCCATTTTCATTTTCTTCTTTCCCTCCTAGCAAGTTTGTGGATTATTCTGTAACCGAGAGAATCTCCAACTTCTCCCTGCAGTCCACCTGATTGTCCATTTGTTGCTGCATACGTGCAACCATCATTCACAGAGAATCACACTCTGTCTCCTCCTTCACCTGTTGTCTACAAGCACAATTAAGCTTCGATACCATTTGATGTTATAAGATTACCTCTTTTCACCTTCTCACCTTTGCCTACGATCTGCAGACAAATTTTAAGTTCTGATACCACTTGCTACAGACCCCCCCCCTTCTCTCCTCGGGGCTGCTCGAATCGGTTTTTCGGGCCTCTGATAGACCGTGGAATAACTTACGCCCACACACAAGTCCTTTTGATGTCACCCGCAGGCTCAAATTTCTCGCACAACTATTTTTTGGCGATTCTGGAAACACCAAACTGTGATTGCTAGCTCCCTGGGCTATACTCCTTCTCTCATATGACCACGAGCTACGACCTCAGGCCAAATCCCTTCACAACTTCAGGCTTCGGTGGTTTTAGAAACACCTAACCCCTTTTCCTCCGAAGTCCGGACCGACGAAATCTCCCAGACCAGATAAATAGTCCACACTCTCTCTACAACCAACAACCGAGATCTACTTCGTTACTTCGGCGTTCAATGCTTTTGGACGTGGCTTGTCCCTTTTCACCCAAACCCCTAATTGACGAATTCCTCTAGGCCAGATCTATGGCCCACGCTCTCTCTACATCCAATGACTAAGATCCACTTCACAGTTTCACACTTCGATGCTTTTCACTTCACCACTTGCCAATTCCTTCGAACCCCAAACTCACGAAATTCCGAGTTGACGTGAGAGGGATCGACAGTCCTTGCTCCTCTTCTAGATCAATGGCCCACAACAACTTCAGGCTTTAGTGCTTCAGTGAATTTTGAAACACTGCTTCACAAACCTTCAGAGTGGAGAACCTCCAAAGTTCACAATCTGATGCCACGTGTCTGTCTAAATATACTGTTGAGACCGGCCTTTGATTTCTCTTCGACGGTTTTCATTCAACGCCCTTTGCTTCTCCTTTTCCCAGAGTGTAAATCCTCCGAAGTGGCAAATATTTCGCCACATGTCCTATCTCAACGGATGACTCAAATGGATTTCGACACTTCGGCCTTAGGGACTTCATGAGTCCTCTCTCCTATGAAATGAAAAAGGGATTAAACCCCATACTACTCACCTGGATCAGATGACTACCGATTCACACACCCAGATCTGATGGATGGGATCTATTATTCTCCTTGACGCACTCCTCCTTCGTCCTGGACCCAGATATAATGGTCCAAACTTCCTCCAAAAGAAGATTTGATGTTTGTTGTAACTTCTCTTCGGCCTTCACTTGGATAACTCTCGAACTTGGAAAATTTCAAGTGTTCGAGGGCTTCGAACTTTGATCCTTTTGTGAGCTCGGTGACTCTGGGTCTCGTTTGCATTTCTCCTTCTAAGATTCGAGACTTGGAATAATTCTGACTCTTGCTAANCTTCGGCCTTCACTTGGATAACTCTCGAACTTGGAAAATTTCAAGTGTTCGAGGGCTTCGAACTTTGATCCTTTTGTGAGCTCGGTGACTCTGGGTCTCGTTTGCATTTCTCCTTCTAAGATTCGAGACTTGGAATAATTCCGACTCTTGCTAACTCCTTGCATTATCTCTTCTGAGCTTTGGGACTTACTCAAAATTTCAAATGGGCTCGGCCCTTCCACTTCCTTAGAATATTTTCTGGTGCCCTCCTCACACTTTCTTCTCTCTTTCTCTTGAGCTTTCAAACTTAGACAAGTTTGTCTCCCTCGCGCACTCCTTGCACTTGATTGGCCTTCAGACGACTTTAGACTTAGAATATTTTCCAGTAATATTCATGCACACTCCTGGTGCCTGCTCAATGCACTCCTTGCAGAGCCTCTCCCTCAGAGTGTTCAATAACTCTAGGTTTCTCCTCTGTGCCTTCTCTACATAGTCCTTCCTCTAGAGTATTCAGTAACTCTGAGGATATTCTTGAGTCTGTATTTATCCTGGTGTTCCCTCTTGGCACGTTCTCTTCTGAATTCGATTTGATATTCACATGTGCACTCCTTGCACTGGCTCACAGAGTTTCCACCACTCTGTCATCCACTCCTTGAATTTAGCCTAATAACCCATAACAACTCAGCAAACTCACAGATAGATAGTGAAGTCTACCAGTTCACTGCAGATGGAATGTAACTCACATATACAACATACATGACCACATATAACATTCATAAAACACACATAAACACATAAAGAATCATATGAAGTTTTTTTTTTTATTAACATGAATGTCTGATTACAAAATGTGCAGGCTAGACTGTAACAAAGTCTCAGATCTCTCCTCTCCTCTATTCTCTACCTTCTACAACCTCTACCCAGCATGTGTTACAATTAAATAAAATAGGGGTTCCTTGAGCCTTTTTCTCTAACTACTCTAGTGGTGTCTAATCACCATTTACAACGTCTATCTACTCTAGAAAAAAACTAACTACCACTTAAGTTTCATTACATTAAAGTCTAGGAGTGAAACTCCCAGATCACTCGCGATCATTCAACTCCTAAGTGTTTTGATCTACTTCAATTTTCAATAAGTTCAAAAAAATATTTGCAGGAAATGCCAGTGTTAATATTCCGAATTGATTCAAGGGCACACTAAGGCACTGAGCTATCATCCCATGTGGCTTTGCTGACGATACTCCTGCATCAATTCTCTAGCACCAACTGAAAGGAGACTCCAACCCCCTTTTCTTTCCCCTTTNTCCGAATTGATTCAAGGGCACACTAAGGCACTGAGCTATCATCCCATGTGGCTTTGCTGACGATACTCCTGCATCAATTCTCTAGCACCAACCGAAAGGAGACTCCAACCCCCTTTTCTTTCCCCTTTCATCCTCCCTGAAATATAAATGGAAGCTCAACGTGTCATTGATAATCAACCTGTCACTGTCATTGATAATGAAACTATCATTGTCACTGTCACTATCACCGATAGTCAACCTGTCACTGATATTGATACATCATCATCATCATCAAAATAACTTTTCACTATAAACTTCACTGATACTAATACCTCATCATCAACAAATCCAAATCTACTCACATAAATCATATGTCAAGATCACCAAGAACATCTCTCAAACATATGCCCAACATTTCCAAGATATGCATCAAACCATGTGCCAAGATATATGTGCCATAATATCCATAAATCATGTATCAAATATATTCCTCAAGCATGTTCCATAACATCCATAAACCATGTACCAAGTATATTCCTCAAACATATGCCATATCATTCATGATATGTCTTAACCCTGTACCAAAATATGTGCCTCAAACATATGTCATATCATTCATGATATTACTCAACCATGTAAAAAAATATGTGCCTCAAACATATGCCATATCATTCATGATATTCCTCAACCATGTACCATAACCTCCAAGATATGCCCTAATCATATACAATGACCTTCACGATACAAGCCTCAAAATATATAGAATAACATACATTTTCATTCTGTAAAACCTGGTACATCATATCTAAAACCAACATACCTTCCTCAACTTTAGCATCAAGATAATGGCACCTTCTTCAAAACTTTTTCACAGATCCGTGATTCATACACTGTCAACCCTTGGACATCTGCACATTGCTTTACTGCGATCTGTGTACATCCATACTTTTCTCCATTGAAACCCCATGGATAACCTCATAAAGATGGTACCGTTACCTATCACTAATAATCAACCGGTCACTGATATTGATACATCATCATCATCAAAATAACATGTCATTGTATCTGTCACTGATATTGATACCTCATCATCAACATCATCATCAACAAAGCGAGATCCACTCACATAAATCATATGTTAATATCATCAAGCACATCTCTCAAACATATGCCCAACATTACCAGGATATGCATCAAACCATGTGCTAAGATATATGTGCCATAATATCCATAAATCATGTACCAAAGATATGCCTCAAGAATGTGTCATAACATCGATAAACCATGTACCAAGGATATGCCTCAAACATATGCCATATCATTCATGATATTTCTCAACCATGTACCAAAATATGTGCCTAAAACATATGCCATATCATTCATGATATGCCTCAACCTTGTACCAAAAGATGTGTCATAAACCATGTACTGTAACCTCCAAGATATTCCCTAAGCATATACCATGACCTTCAAGATACAAGCCTCAAAATCTATTGAATAACATATCTTTTCATTTTGTAAAACTTGGTACATCAAATATCATACCAACAAACCTTCCTAAACTTTAGCATAAAGAGAATGGCACCTTCTTCAAAACTTTTGCACATATCCGCGAATCATACATTGTCAACCTATGAACCTACTCATCTTTCTTCATTGCAACCCACGTACATCCACACTTTTCTCCATGGAAACCCTGCAAATAAACTCATAAATATGGTATAGTCACATCCATACTCTTCGCTCTCCTTGACCTTCTTTTTCATAGGCCAGATTTGCTTTGTTGATATCACTAATCCTCCTAGCACAAGTGCATACCCACTTATTCTACCTCCATACCATAAATACACACTTGGATAGATGAATGGATGAGAGGTTTTTGATGTGTATTTATACTTTTCCAAGTGCCTCCTTTATTTGAATTTAGGGTCAATATGTAACTTCTTGTTGCAACACCTTTTTCTCCTTTAATTAATTTGGGGCTGACTTGTAACTTCTTTGACCTTAGATCTGGGGCTTATTGACCATAATTTGAGGATTCAACTTTAAGAGAGAATAACTTCTCAACCATGAGGAACCACGTGGCGAGCCACCTGCCGTTGGAAATGACACGATGAGGAATATCAATATATGGAGGTTTTGTATGCAATTAAAATGTCCTTCATACCATTTTTCTTCAATAAAATTCGGGCTTCATGACCACACCTTTGGGGCTTCTTAACCACTTAACCATATTTCTAGGGCTTCGTGTAGAATTATTCGAAGAGTCTTCCCATGAGGGCCATGTTTAAAGATACACCATAAGGGGACCAATTTGGAGACTTCTTCAAATATACCCATCACTTCTAGAGGCTCTAGACTTCTTCTAAGGTTGACACCACCCATTACTTTTAGGGGCTTCTGGACTTCTTCTAGGGTTGACATCAATGAAAACCAACTGTACAACAATATCCACCTTTGACATTTATGAAAACACTCATACTCCCCCTATGAACATTTCTCCCCCTCTCTTCATGCACTCTGATTTTTCTGTCCCCTTTTGAAATCAATGGAAAATGACAATTCTCTCTTATAGTTACCTTCTTTTAACAATCTCTCTCTCCTCCTGTCTTCATGCTTATGATCTTTCTCACCTACTTTTTTTCTTTCTCTCCCCTTGTCTTCTTATAAAAGATGTCATGTATATCAATGTGGGGCTTCTTATATATGATTTCTTTC
Source organism: Picea mariana (assembly GCA_032191745.1). NCBI lineage: Eukaryota > Viridiplantae > Streptophyta > Pinopsida > Pinales > Pinaceae > Picea > Picea mariana. The sequence continues at coordinate 36,716 of JASDQU010013141.1, read as the reverse complement.
CTCTCTTCCAGTGATCATTGTCCATTGGTGCTTCCTATTATTATAATCCATTGACATATATTAAAAGCATTCATGTCACTTTTATTTCATCACTTGACTTCAAGTCTACATGGCTTGTCATGTCTTCATTGATCTGACATCATTGACATAATCATTCAACAATATTATCTTGACAATATAACTCCTCCTGTCTTGTTCTACCTTTCACTACTTTCCTTCTTGTCACTAGCTGGTTCCACCTGTCAATTAGATTTTCTTCTGAGTTATATGCTTTACAACGAGTCCATATTCCTTTATGCAATTCCTTCTGAGCTCATGCTTCCATCCACTATCATGTATCCTCTCTGGTTCAGGTCAAGTATTGTCTTCTAGACCTGCCAAATATCTCATGGATTAATTTATGTCCAAGTGTCACAAAAATTGTCCATGACTCTGCTATTCAACTGTACACAATGTTGACTAATCTGCCACTTCACTGAGAACTTCTTTGAATATGCTGCAATTGATCATCACATATTACTGCTTCTCAAGATGAAACAAATGTGTCCACTAATCAAACTCTACACATCTACAAACAATACACATTCTTGAATCTGTATGGGGATGTGTTCCAATAAATGCACCTTAATCAAATCTGAGCTCTAACAATCTACCAAATCCAAGCTATGGGAGGGATTCCAACTATCAAGGAAGGTTCGAATGGTTTCCTAGGAGTTAGTTGGACATGAGGGACATGTGTTCCATCTCCAAATCAAGCAGCATGACCTATTTCAAAAGGAATTTATCACAATAGACAAGATCCCCAAAAATAGGAATTTGTTATGTTTTTGTTGGAATCTTGTGTAACATATTCCTAAATGGAGGAGGATCCTATGTAGCTCCTTGGTTTCGACCTCCTTAGAGTAGAGAGAGATCATTCACTATATATGAAGGGGATTTTGAGAAGGAAAGGGTGGAGTTCATGACTAGAGTGGCTTGAGAGATTTGCAGGGGAAGTTTTATATGTTTATTTGTAAGCCCTAGGGCATGTGATGTAGGCATTTCTTCCATTAGAGATTCATGAAAGTTTTTTATCAGAATTTGTGTTTTTTATTATCATTTTACCTTTTCATATTGCTTGAATGAAATAATTTTACCAAATCCAATTTTGTGGATTGGTCAAACCCTAGTTAAATAGTGGTATTTTGAGAAGTCGGCCCCTAGGGATAGTTAAAGTGGTTTTAACCACTAGTTTAAGAATTTTCCCCTGCTTGGTGAAAATACACAACCCCAATGCCTCCTAACTAGTATAAATAAGAGAGGATGATGTCTCATTCTCACACTCATTCATTCACTCAATAAGTGCACATCTTTTGGAGATAGTTGCACTTGCAAGAAGAAGGAGAGAGAGGTGCATTGCTCAGTCTTGGATTTTCTTGGTGCTTTTCTCTTTGGTCTTGGCATTGTATTGGAAATCTATATTAAGGAAGTTTTTGCTGGGTTTTCTCCCCCATGAGGGTTTCCCATGATAAAATGTTTTGTAACTTGTGATTGTGTTTCTCTTAGTGGTCCTACTTATGCTATTATTTTGTAGTAAATTGAAAAGAACTTAATAGAAGCTCTAAATTTAACATGGTATCAAAGCTAAACTGAGTAGAGCATCTTTCACTGGGTAACCAAAAACGTCACAGTTGTCGTACAAGAAAATTAGGGATTTTTGTTGGAAGGAAATTTTTTCCTAATAACCATCTAGGGAAGTGCACCCTAGCCTAGCAAACTCATTGGAAGCTTGATTGTACATTTTCAGTGGTTAGAGCCTCTGTAAAGTGAAACCCTAATTTTTATTGGTACCAGAAAACCAAAATACCAGAAAACCAGGAAACTATAACCAATACGAGAAGTACCAGTCCTATTTTTCACAGATCAAGTTTTAAGGGATAAAACTTGGAATTTCTAAAAACAGACAACTCCAGCCTACTCGCCTCAACCCAATTCATCTAGGCCCTCGATCAAAATTTAAAAATTTGAAGTTTGAAAAATTAGGTTTTCCTCATAAAACCCTAAGTTGTAGTTGCAGTTGCAGTTGTAGTATCAATATCAGTTGCAGTGCTAGTTCCTTCATACCGGTTACATTACCAACACCACCCACAATACCAGTTGCAGTGAAATCTTTAGGACTGATTTTTTTTTCCTAGTGCACCTTACCTTAAACAAATGTCCAACTAACCTTGCAACACCCTTGAAGTTTTTAAAGGTTTGGCATCTATTACCGTTGATACCGAATGGTGCCACTACCTACAAATACTATCAGAGGTATGTACTTACATATGATTAAACTATATCATTATTTTAAAGGGTACTTGCATGATCGTTTGTCTAAGCATCAATCATAGATCTAGAAGAATCTCAAATCCAACACATTCAAAGGATTAATTCACCCTAGGTTTGATTATTGTGATATGCATCTATTTATGAACATCTAGGTTGTATGATGAAGTTATGACCTTGATACTAACCATTGGTCAAAGTTAAAGTCAAGTTATTAGATTGATTAAAAGATGATGTTATAGAGTTTATTCTCTAACTCATATTTCTATCAAGATAACATATTGTCTTAATACAGAGGACAGGTTGAAGAAAACACTTGTCATCTTGAGTGTAAGAGATTCAGAATAAAAACAACGACACTCATTCTTGAGGACAAAGATTCCAGGTTCCTGGCTTGATTGATTAAGTTGATAAGATTCAAACTTGCACATGTCAAGTTTGATAGTAAACACTATAGTCGAGACAACAATCTTTGAAAAACATTATACTTGGTAGCATGTGAGCATATTGAGATAAATTCTTATTATTTACCAGATATAAATAACATCTCCTCTAAGAGAAACTTCTTGTTTTACCTCCAGGTTACCATGGAGGAATGTTTGATCACAACACTAGAAGAGTGTTTCTCTCAGTATTGTATTTCTTACTTTTAACCCTTGTTTGTAGGCAGGTCCCAAGTGCCCTAAGGAAGCTATAGTGAAGGTCATAGAAGGCAACAAATTAGATGAGATATGAAATAGATTATGTACATGACCATATACATTCATGTACCAAAGAAGAAGAAGAAGAATCTATTTGTTGAGATAAAGAGTATCTCATATGAAGATTGATTGTAATGAGCAGAAGGCTCCAAAGATGACCAAACATTAGACTTAGTCAATGAGTAATGAAGCCACCTTGACAGGAAGCAAAATTCGTTTGAAGCCTTACTCAATGTTTTATATTAAGACTTGGTATTCAACACCAAGTATATCCTGTAGAGATGATGAAGTCATTGTAGACTTAGAAGAAATCAAGACTCATAATAAGCCTGATCTCAGAAAGGATCAAATGAAGAGACTGGCAGACATATGCCATGAGTTGAGAATACTAGATCATAGCTTTAGAGACCTATAGGAGACATGAAATCTCCTAGGAAGATTTCCTTGTTTCACTGACAAAGAAGGAAGCTAGTCAAAAAATTGGGATATGGAATTTTCATTAAGATGAGAAAAGAAGTCACTGATGACTCCAAGATTGATATAACAGATAAAGCATGTTGCAGATAACAGTATAAAGATGTACAAGCCTAATTTGTGTCTAGAGGATTCTCCCAACAAAAGGGAGAAGACTATGACGAGACAATTACTCCAGTAATCGAATAAATAGTTTTAGTATTCGTGAACACAACCATACCAACCATGATTCATATACAATATGAGATGCAGGGGAATCAATCCCCATATTTAAAATTGAGTGGAAGTCGGTGCAGTACATTAGTCGGGCCATGGAGACATGACTACAATAGCAGATAGATTTACCTCCATGAAAGAAGAAGAGATACCTTCAGTATCAGTTATTTAGCCACTCTTAGTTTTAGATGAAGTTGTTGTCATGATAGAATAGAGGAGCTACCCTCAAAATGCAGTGGTTAGAGTTGGAATGAAGCAAGTCATTCTCAGCTTCAGAAATAACAACTGCAAGTCCAGAGTCTCGGTTCTAGAAGGAATAGTTGCAGGGAAGTAAAGAACATATTATTAGATAGATAGTGCTTTGAAAAAAGCACATAGAGATAGCACATGATTGTGCAAATTGAGTTACAATTCGACAATTGTACAAGTTTGGTACAATGTGATGTGAAAATTTGGTTTGAAGTTGAAGATAGAAAGACTCATGACTGCAGGTTGAAGAAGGCTTTGTACGAGTTGAAGCAAGCTCCTAGAGCTTGGTATGGAAGAATTGATAGTTTCCTGACAAGATTTGATGATATGGTGCTGATTTGAAACCATCTCCAAGCCAGGATCTCATCTTGGGATGCGTGCAACCACTCAAAACTACAAATCAGATACAAAAAGATGGTTGTAATGGTTTACAAAAATGTTGGTAAATTTTATAAAATCAGTTTTAAAACATGGTCGTGCATCCCTCATCATGCATTGTTTTTTGAAAACGACACATGTGTTACTCATTTTTTCATATTCTCCTCAGTACCCATATCTCATAATTTTTTTAATCAACTTCTTCTGCTTGAAAATTTCGTGCAAAAATCATCACTAGGAATTGCTTGTTGGATGTAGTATCCTTTATGTATCTATAGAAAGTCTAAAATCTACAAAATTTCTCTAAAAATATCTTCATAAGGAAAACTAAGCTATGATCTTGTGCAACTATCCTCTACAAAATTTGTTTGAAATAAACTGTTAGAATATTCACCAATACTAAGAGGGGGGTGTGAATCAATATTGAGCATTTTTTACCACTTTTAATCACAACATGTAAATATTAACTTATCAACAATTCCATTCACTTATGGTTGCATTTCAGATATCATGAATATATAATCATAAATAGTACCATTCAACAATGCATCACATCATGCACAATGCACAAGATATTTTAAGTAGAAACCCAAATGGGAGAAAACCAAAAAATACTTTTCTTATATCATGTCAAGAATTACATTCAAAGGAAGCACCAATTTCCAATATTCTATAGCACCAACTAGAAGGAGGTACCAACCCCTTGTTTTATAGGAACCAACCTGAAGGAAGATGCAACTCCCTAGATTCCCCATCTTGAATTGGAAGGAGGATCCAACCCCCTTATCTACATGATCCATCCTGAAGAAAGATACGACTCCCTGTATTCTTCAACACCAACTGGAAGGAGGCTCCAACCCCCTAGTTTGTAGGCTCCAACCTTAAGGAAGCTACAACTTCCTGTATTCTCTAGCACCTATTGAAAGGAAACTCCAATCCCCTTTTCTTTCCCCTTTCTTCCTCCCTGAAATATAAATGGATGCTAACCGTGTAACTGATAATCAACTTGTAACTGTCACTAATAATCAACCTATCACTGTCACTATCACTATCACTAATATTCAACCTATCACTGATATTGATACATCATCATCATCAAAATAACCTGCTACTATAACTATCACTGATACTAATACCTCATCATCAACATCATCAACAACAAAGCCAGATCAATTCACATAAATCATATGTCAAGATCACCAAGCACACCTCTCAAACATATGCCCAACATTTCCAGGATATGCATCAAACCATGTGCCAAGATATATGTGCCACAATATCCATAAATCATGTATCAAAGATATGCCTCAAACATATTCCATAACATCCATAAACCATGTACCAAGAATATTCCTCAAACATGTGCCATATCATTCATGATATGCCTTAACCATGTACCAAAATATGTGCCTCAAACATATGTCATATCATTCATGGTATTCCTTAACCATGTACAAAAATATGTGCCTCAAACATATGTCATATCATTCATGATATGCCTCAACCATGTACCAAAAGATGTGTTATAAACCATGTATCATAACCTCCAAGATATGCCCTAAGTATATACCATGACATTCACGATACAAGCCTCAAAATATATAGAATAACATACATTTTCATTCTGTAAAACCTGGTACATCAGATCTCAAACCAACATACCTTCCTCAACATTAGCATCAAGATAGTGGTACCTTCTTCAAAACTTTTTCATAGATCCGTGATTCATACACTGTCAACCCTTGGACATCTGTGCATTGCTTTACTGAGACCTGCGTACATCCACACTTTTCTCCATTGAAACCCCATGGATAACCTCAGAAAGTTGGTATATTCACCTATCACTGATAATCAACCTGTCATTGATATTGATACATCATCATCATCAAAATAACCTATCATTGTAATTGTCACTGGTATTGATACCTCATCATCAACATCATAATCAACAAAGAGAGATCCACTCACATAAATCATACATCAAGATCATCAAGCACATCTCTCAAACATATGCCCAACATTATGAGGATATGCATCAAATAATGTGCTAAGATATATGTGCCATAATATCCATAAATCATGTACCAAAGATATGCCTCAAGCATTTGTCATAACATACATAAACCATGTACCAAGGATATGCCTCAAACATATGCCATATCATTCATGATATTCCTCAACCATGTACCAAAAGATGTGCCTCAAACACATGCCATATCATTCATGATATACCTCAACCATGTACCATAACCTCCAAGATATGCCTTAAGCATATACCATGACCTTCAAGATACAAGCCTCAAAATATATTGAATAACATAGATTTTCATTCTGTAAAACTTGGTACATCAGATCTCATACCAACAAACCTTCCTCAACTTTAGCATAAAGAGAATGGCACCTTCTTCAAAACTTTTTTACATATCTATGATTCATACATTGTCAACCTATGAACCTTTGCATCTTGCTTCATTGCAACCCACGTACATCCACACTTTTCTCCATTGAAACCCCACGGATAAACTTAGAAAGATGGTACAGTCACCTCCATACTCTTCGCTCTCCTCAACCTCCTTTATCCTAAGCCATATTCACTTTTTTGATATCACCAATCCTCCGAGCACAAGTGAAAACCCACTTATTCTAGTTCCATACCATAAATACACACTTCGATAGATGAACAAATGAGAGGTTTTTGATGTGTATTTATACTTTTCCAAGTGCCTCCTTTATTTTACTTTAGGTTCGACCTGTAAATTCTTGTTGCAACACCTTTTTCTCCTTTAATTAATTTGCGGCCAACTTGTAACTTCTTTGAACTTAGATCTGGGGATTCTTGACCATAATTTGGGGCTTCAACTTTAAGAGACCATAACTTCTCAACCATGAGGAACCACATGGCGTGCCACCTGCCATTGGAAATTACATGATGAGTACTATCAATCTATGGAGGGTTTGTATGCCATTAAAAATGTACTTCATACCATTTTTCTCCAATCAACTTCAGGCTTCATGACCACACCTTCGGGGCTTCTTAACCAATTAGCCATATTTCTAGGGCTTCATGTAGACTTCAAAGAGTCTTCCCATGAGGGCCATGTTTAAAGATACACCATAAGGGGACCACTTTAGATACTTCTTCAAATATTCCCATCACTTCTAGAGGATTCTAGAATTCTTCTAAGGTTGACATCACCCATTACTTTTAGGGGATTTTAGGGATTTTGGACTTCTTCTAGGGTTGACATCAATGACAACCAACTTTACAACAATATCCCCCTTTGAAATTTATGGCAACACTCATACTCCCCCTATGACCATTTATCCCCCTCTCTTCATGCGCTCTGATTTTTCTCTCCCCTTTTGACATCAATCGCAAAGGGAAATTCCCTCTGATAGTTACCTTCTTTAACAATCTCTCTCTCCGTCTTCATGCTTCTGATCTTTCTCACCTAATTTTTTTCTTTCTCTCCCCATGTCTTCTTCTTCAAGATGTCATGTAGATCAATGTGGGGATTCTTATATGTGATTTCTTTCCTCTCTTTCGGTTCTCATTGTCCATTGGTGCTTCCTATTATTATAATCCATTGACATATATTAAAAGCATTCATGGAAATTTTCTTTCATCACTTGAATTCAAGTCTACATGGCTTGTCATGTCTTCATTGAGCTGACATCATTGACATAATCATTCAACAATATTCTCTTGACAATATAACTCCTCTTGATGGTTTCTCTCCCCCTGTCTTGTTGTGCCTTTCACTACTTTCCTTCTTGTCACTATCTAGTTCCACCTGTCAATTAGATTTTCTTCTGAGTCACATGCTTTACAACGAGTCCATATTCCTTTATGCAATTCCTTCTGAGATCATTCTTTCATCCACTGTCATGTATCCTCTCTGGTTCATGTCAAGTATTGTCCAAGTGTCTCAAAAATTGTCCATGAATTAATTTATGTCCAAGTGTCACAAAAATTGTCCATGACTTTGTTATTCAACTGTACACAATGTTGACTAATCTGCCAGTTCACTGAGAGCTTCTTCGAATATGCTACAATTGATCACCACATATTCCTGCTTCTCATGATGAAACAAATGTGTCCACTAATCAAACTCTACATATCTGCAACAAGTACACATTCTTGAATATGTCTGGGGATGTGTTCCAAAAAATGCTCCTTAATCAATCAATCTGTCATGAAACATTCTGCCATTCTTCCTTCCCAAAAATGGCAAACACTTCTTACTTACCGAAATATACTTCTTAAATCTATAATAGTTGCTGCTTAGACTCCCCCTATTGAACATTCACATTACTGAGAGTCTCCAAGATAGATGGCTTAGAAAAAAATATGAAGTTGCTTTGAAACATGATCATCATTCTGAATTCTGACATCTTCCTCTTTACTTGTAGATTCATCATGATCTTGCAACTCTGTAAATCCCATGAGTATGATCTTTAGGGGGTTTTCATTCATCAGTTCTTTATGTTTTTTCCTTCTTCTCCAAACCTTATTGTATCTGATATCAATGTTTTCCTTCATGGAAGACTTCATCATTCTTCTACAATCAAAAGCTATGTGTTCATAGATGTAAAAATTGTAACATTCAATATTGCAGGGGGGCACACAACTATTTCTTGCTTGAACATTTCTTCCATACACTCTGCAATCTACAACTTTATGTCCAAAGTTATTACAAGTAAAACAATAACCAGGAAATAAACTTTGATACCTGAGAGAAAATGATCATCTTTGTGATGCACTCCTTATGAATTCATGCCTTAGTTGATTGTGATATTCTCTTCTATTGTTTCCTTCACAATGATTGAAACTACTTTGATGCCTAGAGGTAGAAGGTCTTATTGGAAATACATATCTTCTACACTCATTCCTCTCTATTGTTGATTTCACATTCCTCTGATTTGTTGAACATATTCCATTACTTGAATATTCTCCTTTGAAGGCTTGGGACTTCTAATGACTTTTGCATAACTCTTTTGATGTGCTTCTTTCATCATGGAGCTTGAACCCTTATCAAAATGAATTTGCTTGTATCCTAGTCCTGACTTGTCATAGCATGGCCTTTGACTGTTGAGAATGTATTCTAGCATTTGAGAGATTTTCAAGTTCTTGTTGAGCTTGTTGACTTCAACCCTCAATGAAATGACTTATTTTTCAATCTTCTCATATGATTTTTCTTTATTTATCATCTAGATTTGCATTACTTCTTTCATTATCTTTGCTTCTTCAAGTTGGGTTTTCAAGGAGATGATTTCTTCTTCAAGTCTTCATTCTTGTTGAAAGAATTTTGCTTCAATCTTGTTTAAGTCTTCATAAATTTCCTTAAGATGACTTCTCAAAATATTTTATCTCTTTTCTTCTTCTTTTACCTTGATTTTTAAATGAGAAACTTCTTTGGAATTTTGAGAACTATCCTTTAGTTTGATAAATTCTTGAATGACTTGTTTTTCCTCCTTTCTCTTTTTAGCTCACTTAAGGTGCTGATTATTTTTTCTTCAAGATCTACTTCACCTTCTTCATAATATTCTTCATCATTTTCATGGGTTCCTTTTTGAGTTTCCATTGCCATGAAGAGCACTCTTTCTGAGTCACTGTCACTATCATCATCCTCATTTGATGAGGAACTGTCTTCTTTTGAGTAGAGGTTTTTCTTAAAGAATTTCTTTTTGTTCCCTTTCTTATATCCTTTCTGATATTTCTTTTCTTTCTTAGGAGCTTCTTCTTCATCACTATTTATGTTCTTAGCATAAGGAAATTTATCAAAAAAATGATCAATTTTACCATAGTTAAAGCATATTAAGGGAAGCTTACCTATGTACTTGTCGGTTCCTCTCTTCAACTTCCTTATGAAGTTGGCCATTTCTTAATCTTCATCTAAATCATCGATGTTGCTACAGTTTGACTTTGACTTATGCTTATTCTTTCTTGGCTTCTTGGATGCTTTTAAATATGATTCATTCTTAGATGGATTATCCTATTAGGTCCTCATTTAATAGGCTATAAGTATTCCATGTAGCTCATCCATGCTCAATGTAGCAAGATCTTCTCTTTCTTCTAGGGTTGAAATCTTAGGGTCAAATCTCTTTGGAAGAGACCTTAGTACCTTTTGAACAATTACTAGTTCTTTAATTTCTTCTCCCAAGCTTTTAATGGAATTCATTATTTCATCAACTCGTAGAAAATAAGCTGCAATATCTTCATCTTCCTTCATTTTCAGTTTTTCGAATTGACCTCTGTAAGTTTGAATCTTTTCCCCTTTGACTTTGGCATCTCCTTCATAAACATTTTGAAGTTTGTCCCAAACATCCTTTGCAAAATCACAATGCATAATCTTGACATATACTGAATCAACCAAGCTATTCAGAATACGATTTTTATCCTTCAAATTGTTTTCATCTTTATCTGATGGAGGAGTGGAAGGTGCATTGTATCCATCTACCACTGCTTGTTAGACATAAAATCCATTTTCTTCACAAATGTTTTCATCCTTATGCTCCAAAAGGAATAATTCTGACCATCAAACTATGGCGTTCCATTATTAGTGCACTCCATGATCTACCTTCCAATGGTTAGAATGTTTCTGAAGTACCTTCTCTGATACCAATCGTTGGAATATTCACCAAGATTGAGAGGGGTGAATCAATATTGAACACTTTTTACCACTTTTAATCACAACATGTAAATATTAACTTATCAACACCCATTCACTTATGATTTCATTTCACATATAATGAACATATAATCGTAAATAGTACCATTCAACAATGCATCACATTATACATAGTGCACAAGATATTTTTACGTGGAAACCCAAATGGGAGAAAACCACAAAATGTTTTTCTTACATCATGTCAATAATTACATTCATAAAAAGCTCCAACTTCCAAGATTCTCTAGCAGCAACTGGAAGGAGGCACCAACCCCCAATTTACATGCACCAAACTGAAGGAAGCTACAATTCCCTAGATTCTCCATCTCCAACTGGAAGGAGGCTCCAACCCCCTAAATTATAGGTTCCAACCTGAAGGAATCTAGGACTCCCTGTATTCTCCAACACCAATTGGAAGGAAGATTCAACCCCCTAGTTTACAGACTCCAATATGAAGGAATCTACGACTCTCTGTATTCTCCAACACCAACTGGATATTGGCTCCAACCCCCTTTCCTTGCCCCTTGCTTCCTCCCTGAAATATAAATGGAGACTCAACCTGTCACTGAAGTTGCCACTGATAATCAACCTGTCATTGTCATTGTCATTGTCACTGTCACTGCCATTTTCAATGATAATCAACCTGCCACTGATAATCAACCTGTCATTGATACTGATACATTGTCATCATCAAAATAACATTTCACTGTAATTGTCATTTATATTGATACCTCATAATCAACATCATCATAAAAAAATCTAGATCCACTCACATAAATCATATGCAAAGATCATCAAACACATCTCCCAAACATATGCCCAACATTACCAGGATATGCATCAAACCATGTGCCAAGATATATGTGCCATAATGTCCATAAATCATGTACCAAATATATTCCTCAAGCATGTGCCATAACATACATAAACCATGTACCAAGGATATGCTTCAAACATATGCCATATCATTCATGATATGCCTCAACCATGTACAAAAATATGTTCCTCAAACATATTCCATATCATTCATGATATGTTTCAACCATGTACCAAAAGATGTGCCATAAACCATGTACCATAACCTCCAAGATACACCTTAAGCATATACCATGAACTTCAAGATACAAGTTTCAAAATGTATAGAATAACATACATGTTCATTTTGTAAAACCTGGTACATCATATCTTAGACCAACATACCTTCCTCAACTTTAGCATCAAAAGAATGGAACCTTCTTCAAAAACAATTCACAGATCCGTGATTCATACACTATCAACCCCTAAACATCCGCGTCTTGCTTCACTGTGACCCACATACATATGTGCTTTGCTCCACTATAACCCGTAGATAACCTCATAAATATAGTATAGTCACCTTTGTACTCTTCACTCTCCTTGACCTCCTTTCTCCTAGGCCATATTCAATTTGTTGAGATCATCAATCCTCCTAGCACAAGTGTAGACCCACTTATGCTAGCTCCATACCATAAACGCACACTTTGATAGATGAACAAATAAGAGGTTTTTTATGTGCATTTATACTTTTCCAGGTGCCTCCTTTATTTGAATTTAGGGTCGACCTATAAATTCTTGTTGTAACAAGGTTTTCTCCTTTAATTAATTTGGGGCAGACTTGTAACTTCTTTGACCTTAGATCCAGGGTTTCTTGACCATACTTTGGGGCTTCAACTTTAAGAGAGTATAAATTCTCAAATGTGAGGAACCATGTGGTGTGGAACCTACCGTTGGAAATGAAGTGACAAGGACTATCAATCTATGGAGGTTTTGTATGCAATTACAATGAATTTCATACTCTTTTTCTCCAATAAACTTCGGTCTTCATGGCCACACCTTCAGGGATTCTTAACAACTTAGTCATATTTCCAGGGCTTCTTGTAGACTTATTCAAAGAATCTTCTCGCGAGGGCCATTCTTAAAGATACATAATAAGGGGACCAATTTGCAGACTTCTTCAAATACACCCATCACTTATAGAGGCTTCTAGAATTCTTCTAGTGTTGACATCACCCATTACTTCTAGGGGCTTTTGGGGCTTTTGGACTTCTTCTACGGTGGACATCAATGAAAAAAAAATTCAATAGTGTTAACACATAGGATGTATAGGTTTTTCAAGGTTTTTGAGTCATGTGTCATGTTAATAAATAAAGGTATTGATTTTAACCTTGGGACTAAAGATGATCAAAATACATTTTCCTAGTCTTGGTGTCATGATGGTGGTTATCATTATTAGCACAAGAGGGAAAGTAAAGGTCACATCTAGCTATATAAAGGTCACCATAAAACCTTGTCATCCAAACAAGTGTCCAAAGGGTCTTATACATTCATCCAACCGCTTAAAGTATCTTGCCAAGTCATAAATCAGATGCATTGCAAACTCTCCTAGAAGTTCACAAAACTTCAAAAATAGGGCATATGTCAAATATTTTATGATTATGATTTCAAAAGAGTTTCTAATGATGATTTCTAATTTTCAGACCCAGTTTTCAAGGATTTTTGCATTGTTTTGCCATCATTTGAGTTGATTTGGCATGAAACAAGATGCTACAGGAAATTTTGCAGTGCCTGGATTCATTGGTGTTGCGAACTGGTAATTTGGGACAATTTGTAGCAATTAGCGCACAACAGAGTATTGTTTTAATCATAAATTTCGAATCACGATATGGGTTCTTTTGCAATTTGGTGTGGAGGAAAAACATGAATTTTTTGAATTGCCGAGGAAAAATCTTCCCAACCCATTTCATATTTTTGGAGAAAAGATAAAAACATCACCTAGAGGAGAGTTCGCAATGCATGCCCTCAAAGGTGTTGCGAACTCTAATAGTCTGATAAATCTGAGATATGGGAGGGATGAAAAATTTCAAGGAAGGTTCGAATGGTTTTCTAGGAGTTAGTTGGACATGAGGGACATGTGGTCGATCTCCAGATCAAGCTTTTTGACTTGTTTCAAAAGGCATTTATCAAAATAGACAAGATCCCCAAAAATAGGAATTTGTTATGTTTTTGTTGGAATCTTTTGTAACGGACTTGTAAATGGAGGAGGATCCTATGTAGCTCCTTGGTTTCTACCTCCTTAGAGTAGAGAGAGATCATTCACTATATATGAAGGGGATTTTTAGAAGGAAAGGGTGGAGTTCATGACTAGAGAGGCTTGTGAGAGCTGCAGGGGCAATTTTATTTGTTTATGTGTAAGCCCAAGGGCATGTGATGTAGGCATTTCTTCCATTAGAGATTCATGAAAGTTGTTTATTAGACTTTATGTTATTTATTATCAATTTCCCTTGTAAAATTTATTGAATGGAATCATTTTATCAAATCCCCTTTTGTGGATTGGTCAAACCCTAGTTAAATAGTGGTATTTGAGAAGTCGTCCACTAGGGCCACTAGTTGAAGAAGTCGGCCCTGCTTGGTGAAAAGACACAACCCCAATGCCTCACAACTAGTATAAATAAGAGAGGATGATGCCTCATTCTCACACTCACTCATTCACTCAATAAGTGCGCATATTTTGGAGATAGTTGTAGTTGCAAGAAGGAGAAAGTGGCACATTGATCAGTCTTGGATTTTCTTGGTGGTTTTGTCTTTGGTCTTGACATTGTATTGGAAATCTATATTAAGGAAGTTTTTGCTGGGTTTTCTCCCCCATGAGGATTTCCCAGAATAAAATGTTTTGTACCTTATGATTGTGTTTCTCTCAGTGATCCTACTTATGCTATTATTATCAGAGCTAAACTGAGTACAACATCTTTCACTAGGTAACCAAAAACGTCACTATTGTCATACAAGAAAATTAGGGCTTTTTGTTGGAAGGAAATTTTTGCCTAAAAGCCATCTAGGGAAGTGCACCCTAGCCTAACAAACTAATTGGCAACTTGAGCATACCTTTTTAGTGGCCAACGCCTTTGGAAAGTGAAACCCTAGTTTTTACTGGTACCAGAAAACCAGAATACCAGAAAACCAGGAAACCAAAACCAGTACCAGAAGTACCAGTCTAGTTTTTTCACAGATCAAGTTTTAAGGGGTAAAACTTGGAATTTCTGAAAATAGACAGCTCCAGCCTACTCGCCTCAGCCCAGTGCATCTAGGCCCTAGATCAAAATTTAAAAATTTGAAAATTGAAAAAATAGGGTTTCCTCATAAAACCCTAAGTTGCAGTTTCAGTTGTAGTATCAGTTGCAGTTGCAGTATCAATATCAGTTGTAGTGCTAGTTCCTTCATACTAGTTGCATTACCAACACCAGCCACAATACCAGTTGCAGTAAAAGCTTTAGGACTGATTTTTATTTCCCTAGAGCACCTTATCTTAAGAAAATCTCCAACTAACCTTGCAATACCCTTGAAGTTTTTAAAGGTTTGGTATCTATTACCACTGATACCAGATGGTGCGACTACTTGCAAATACTATTAGAGGTATGTACTTACATATGATTAAACTATATCATTATTTTAAAGGGTACTTGCATGATCTTTTGTCTAAGCAAAAATCATAGATCCATAAGAATCTCATATCCAACACATTCAAAGGAATAATTCACCCCAGGTTTGATTATTTTGATATGCATCTATTTATGAACATCTAGGTTGTATGATGAAGTTATGATCTTCATACTAACCATTGGTCAAATTTAAATTCAAGTTATTAGATTGATTAAAAGCTGAGATTATAGAGTTTATTCTCTAACTCATATTTCTATCAAGATAACATATTGTCTTAATACAAAGGACATGTTGAATAAAACACTTGTCATCTTGAGTGTAGGAGATTAAAAAGAAAATCAACAACACTCATTCTTGAGGACAAAGACTCCAGGTTCCGGGTTTGATTGATTAAGTTGATAAGATTCAAACTTGCACATGTCAAGTTTGATAGTAAACACTATAGTTGAGATAACAGTCTTTGAAAAACATTATACTTGGTAGCATGTGATAATATTGAGATAAATGCTTATTATTTACCAGATATAACTAACATCTACTCCAGGAGAAACTTCTTGTTTTACCTCCAGGTTACCATGGAGGAATGTTTGATCACAACACTAGAAGAGTGTTTCTCTCAGTATTGTATTTCTTACTTTTAACCCTTGTTGTAGATAGGTCACAAGTGATAACTCTAAAGGAGCCACTGTGACGATTGTTCTTGCTATTGCTTTATTATTATAGCAAGTATTATTCTTGTCTGTTGTTTCTCTCTTGTTGTTTTGAGAAGGTCACGAGTGCCCTAAGGAAGCTATAGTGAAGGTTGGAGAAGGAAACAAATTAGATGAGATATGAATAAGACTACGTACATGATCATATACATTCATGTACCAAAGAAGATGAAGAAGAAGCTATTTGTTGAGATACAAAGTATCTCATATGGAGATTGATTGTAATGAGAAGAAGGCTACAAACATGACCAAACATTAGAATTGGTCAATGAATAATGAAGCCACCTTGATAGGAAGCGGAATTCGTTTGAATTCTTACTCAACTTTGCATATTAAGAATTGTTATTCAACACCAAGTATATCATGTAGAGATGATGAAGTCCTTGTAGACTTAGAAGAAATCAAGACTCAGAATGAGCCCGATCTTAGAAAGGATCAGATGGAGAGACTGGCAAACATATTCCATGAGTTGAGAAGACTAGATCATAGCTTCAAAGACCTCTAGGAGACACGAAATATCTTGGGAAGATTCCCTTGTTTTAGTGACAGAGAAGGAAGCCAGTCAAAAGATTGGGATATGGATTTTTCATTAAGATGAGAAAGGAAGTCAATGATGACTCCAAGATTGATCTAACAGATCAAGCATGTTGTAGATAACAATATAAATATGTACAAGCCTGATTTGTGTCCAGAGGATTCTCCCAACAAAAGGGATAAGAATATGTCGAGACAATTACTCCAATAATCAAAGAAATAGTTCTAGTATTCGTGAAGACAACCATAACTACCATGATTCATATAGAATATGAGATGCAGGGGAGAAATACCCATATTTAAAATTAAGTGGAAGTTGGTGCAGTAATTAGTCAGGCCATGGAGACATGACTACAATAGCGGATAGAGTTATCTCCATGAAAGAAGAAGAGATACCTTCAGTATCAGTTATTTAGCCCCTCTTAGTTTCAGATGAAGTTGTTGCCGTGATATAATAGAGGAGATACTCTCATAATTCAACAGTTACAGTGGGAATGAAGCAAGTCATTCTTAGCTTCATAAATAGCAGCTGCAAGTGTAGAGTCTCGGTTCCAGAAGGAACTATTGCAGGGAAGTAAAGAACATATTCTCAGATAGATAGTTCTTTGCAAAAAGAACATAGATCTAGCACATGATTGTGCAGATTGAGTTACAATTCAACAAGTGTACCAGTTTGGTACAATGTGATGTGAAAATTCGGTTTGAAGTTGAAGATAGAAAGACTCATGTCTGTAGGTTGAAGAAGGCTCTGTACGAGTTGAAGCAAGATCCTAGAGCTTGGTATGGTAGAATTGACAGTTTCGTGACAAGCTTGGGCTTCACCAAGAGTAAAGGTGATTATAACCTTTACATCAAGGTTATGAATGATGAGCTAGTTATATTACTATTTTATGTAGATGACTTATTCTTGAATGGAGAAGAAAATCTCATCATTGATTGTAAGAAGAAGCTCATTGTAGAATTTGAGATGAAATACCTAGGCCTGATGCATTATTTCTTAGGCATTGAAGTTTGGTAGAGCCCAGAGAAGATATTCCTTAACCAAGGGAAGTATGAAGTTGAAATACTGAAGATATTTGATATGTTGGAATGTAAAGCCATGAGCACACCCATGGAAAAAAAATTGAAGCTCCTGGTTGATACTTTGTCAGAATTGGTTGATGGTACTCTGTACAGAAATATTATTAGTTCGTTGATGTATATGACGAATACCAAGCCAGATGTATGTTTTGCTGTGAACACCTTGAGTCAGTATCTGGTAGAGCCCGGATGTGTTCACCTTGTTGGTGCAAAACATGTGATGAGATACCTTAAGGGTACGTTGGACTTTGGTCTCTGTTATAATGGAGATCATGACTTCAGAATGGTCAGTTATACTGATTCAGATTGGGCTGGAAGTGTTTCTGATAGAAAGAGCACTTCAGGATGTTTTTTTATTTTGGGGTCAGCCATGACTTCATGGAAGAGCAGGAATCAATCCAATATTTCTCTCAACATGGAATAAGTGGAATACATTACAACATGTTCCATCAGTTGTGAAGCCATATGGCTTTGAAATTTTTTGATAGGTCTATTCTATATGGAGATGGAAGCCACTGTGATTCTATGTGATAAACAAAGTTGCATGAAGATGACAGGGAACCCAATGTTCCATGACAATTCGAAGCACATCGAGATCCAATATCAGTACATCCGTGATATGCTGCAGAGGGGAGTTGTAAAGATCCTGTTATAACCCTATATTTCATAGGATCATCTATTGACTGAAAAATTTTCACTCTGGATGTATTTTGGCTTGCAAATAATATTTCATTTCTGCAAATTATTTTGAAGGAAAGGAAAAGAAAAGAAAATTCATGATCGTTGACGCTAAGTGGTGTTTCTTAACCCCGTGGAGACAAAAGCAAGGGAAGTAGTGCACAAAGCCCACAAAAAGAACTAAGCCTAAGTTTTTGCTGCATTCACGTCTGGAGAATAAAGAACACGCTTAGATTGATGGTTGATCTAGTGACACGTAGATCAATGACTGACAGTGGATTCTGGACCCCCTCAACTATTCTGCCTTTAACGCTGGGGGGTGGGGGCTCCAGAATGAGGCAGTTTTTCCGGCGGGCCCTGTCCCAACGTGTCATCCATCTATTGCATCAGACCTCCTCCGCTCCAGACCACTTACTGCTTACCACCCTTCCAACTTACCACCATACTAGTAATACCATATCGTTCCTACCTCATGATGTCATCCTCCATTATCCCGCCATCTTCGTCCCTACATTTGCAATAAACCAACTTAGGCTAAAAAGAACAATAAGTTAATAATGTTAGCAATAAAATAAGTTAATTAGATTAATTAATAATTTTAGATTAATTAAAATATGCTAGACTAGTTAATAATCAATTAATTAATTAATAATTAAGTTAGTTGTTAATAATTAGGTTAGTTTGTTAGAATAAACATTAATAAAAAATAATAATAAAAACAATAAAATAATATTAACAATAAAACTTATAAAATAATAAACATATAAGTTAATATATATATATTAAATAAAACATAATGCAAAAACAAACAAAATACAATATAATAAAAACATGCATTAAAAACGAAAACTAATAAACAAAAACAAAATAAAAATAAAACGTAAATACAAAAATATATAAAAAAGAAAAACATTAAAAAAAATTAAAATTTAATAAATAAAACAAAAAATCAAAAAACAAATAAATTAAAAACATAGAGCACACCTTATGCACTTATCCCCAAATAAAACAAATCCATGGACATAAAAAATTCTGGACCCTCCCGTGCTTTTCGAACTTTAATGGAGGGGGGAGGGTCCGAAATAGTGGTATTGGGAGGGACACTTGTCACCTCCAAGTGATTTCGGACCCCCCCCTCCAAATACCACTTACCACCTCAGGGGGGGTCTGGAATACCACTTACCTCTCCAAAACCTCCCTCCCCCATTTTCACAAAACCATTGTTTTTCCAGTTTTGACACCTCATCTTGCGAAGCAGAGTCTGTGCAAACGTAGATGAAATTTTAAAAACCGAAAGAGGTTTTTGTTCATCACGGGCTGAAGAACAAACAAGTCTCCCAGTTTTTGTAAAGGTTCCACCATTTGGGAGAA
>JASDQU010013141.1:0-11891 GCA_032191745.1 Picea mariana | reverse complement strand
CGTTGTTTTTCCATTTTTGACACCTCATCTTGCGAAGTGGATTCTGGGCAAACAAAGATGAAATTTTAAAAACAAAAAGAGGTTTTTGTTCACCACGGGATGAAGAAAAAAAACCTCTCCCAGTTTTTGCAAAGGTGCCACCATTTGGGAGAATCGAAGTTGTCTCTCAGTCTCATTTTTTGGATTTCTGGTTTTTCTTGTTACAGTCCCAATTTTGTGGGAGCTGTTTCGGAGAGGTGGAGACGAAATTTGAGAAACTGAAGGAGGTTTTTTCTCCAAACAAGCTAATATACAATAAAATCCTTCGTTTTTTTCACAGGTGTCACTGATTGGCAAAAATCAATGACTGAGCGTACCCCTATTTTCAGGAAATTCGACCAAATTTGCAGTTCTAGATTTTTGGGGATTTTATGCTATTCTTGGCCTAGGCAGTTAAATCTGACTTACACAACTTGTTGGGGGATCTCTCCTATTTATTGAGATGATTTTAATGTAAAAGTGGTTGATTCTTGCACCCAGAAGGATATTCTCTGTAATATTTTGTCAAATCAACCATAAATAAATGAACTTTTGCACAGGATTCCTGTGTGTTAACGTTGGTGAAGTTTCCTCTCTTCATTGAATGTGATCCTTCTCAGTTATCATTATGTTATTCCCTTTCTGATTTTTAAAGGGAGATTTAGTGCAGAATATATCCACTATACTCTGTGTCGATCTTTTAAAAATCTAAATGTTTTCCCTCTGATACTACAATGAAGAAATTCTTGAATGCTTTTTTGTTGTAGTTGATTATCTCGTCTATTCCTTTTATACATCATTTTATTTCTAAAGGATCCAACGTCTGCATTACCTTGCCCTATGGAAATACCTTATAAACGTGTTTAATTTCAAACTTGTCACAGACCCCATAGCCCAATGGTCTTCTTTTGTTGTCTCAACCAGAAAACTCCAAGAACATATCCTATTCTGCATAGCTAGCCTAAGATCAAATCTCTAACAAAGATAAATTTGACAGAGAGATCCCTCTCTGAGTCTTGGAGGGCTAGATCCTTGACTCAAAGCAATTTTGATGTTACCTCTATGACCGCCTCCACAACCTTGGGCAAATTACAGAGTGCTAACAGATCCAATATGTTGGCACAGATGAGCAGGTTGCAGATGTGTTGACCAAGCCTCTGTCTCATGTAAAGTTTGAATACTTTCGATAAAAGCTTGGTATAGTCTGAAAGGACCTCCCTCGAAAGGGGGAGTGATGTTGATGATACTATGGTATCCTAACCAACAACAGATAGCTCTATTAGAATTGATCATCCCTGGATAGATCCTAAAGGTCTAGTAAGGATGGTCTATCAGAGTGCATGTGCATGTATATGCCAGTTGTGGTCAGTAGTGGTAGCTTTGTTAGGATTTTATATCCCAAGGAATCTTTTGATTCTTGGGCAGATACCGAAGGTCTGGTAAGGACGGTCTATCAGAGTACCACGTGGTAGCTCCATTAGGATTTTATATCCTAGGGAATATTATGATTCTTGGGCAAATCCCAAAGGTACGGTAAGGACGGTCTGTCAGAGTACCACAAAATGTTGTTGTTGCATCTGCCTCATTCTGTTGCCACATGATGATAATGTGGTTATCTCAACCTCGTGTTGATGATGTTGTTATCTTAGCCTCATGTTGATGATGTTGTTGTCTCAACCTCGTATTGATGATGTTGTTATCTTAGCCTCATGCTGATAATGTTATTATTTCAAGCTCGTGCCAATGATGTTGTTGTCTCAACTTAGTGTTGCTGATGACGTTATACCAACCTCGTGTTGTTGATGATGATGCACCAACCTCGGGTTGATGAGATTGTTTTTTTAGCTTCATGTTATTGATGCTGATGTTTCAGCTTCATGTTGACAACGATGATGATGATGCTATTCCAACTACATGCTCTGAATGATGATGATGATGTTATTCTAGCTCCATGTTGTGAACAATGATGATGATGTTATTCCATCTCCATGCTATGAACGATGACGATGATGCTACTCCAGCTCCATGTTGTGACAGATGATGTTATTGATGATGAGAAAAAATTATGATGATTTATAGATGTGCCAGTCAATGTTCCAGATGATGATGATGTTGTTTCCCTCTCTCTCTCATGATGATGTTGTATTGAGTTATGTTAGTAGAATACCCTTGTTGTTAAGGGGGGGTGTTTAAATATTGTAACTACGAAGAATATTCTGATTATAATTGAGTTATTATTATGTAGATCAAATCCCCTTTTGTGGATTGATCATGTAGGGACGTATATATGACCAAATTCCCTTTTGTGGATTGGCCAAACCCTAGTTAAATAGTGGTATTTGAGAAGTCAGACATGCTTGGTGAAAATACACAACCCTAACGCCTCCCATATAGTATAAATAAGAGAGGATGATGCCTCATTCTCACACTCACTCATTCACTCAACAAGTGCACATATTTTGGAGATAGTTGTAGTTGCAAGAAGGAGAGAGAGGCACATTGCTCAGTCTTGGATTTTCTTGGTGGTTTTGTCTTTGTTCATGGCATTGTATTGGAAATCTATATTAAGGAAGTTTTTGTTGGGTTTCTCCCCCATGAGGGTTTCCCAGGATAAAATGGTGTGTACCTTGTGATTGTGTTTCTCTCAGTGATCCTACTTATGCTATTATTATCTAGTAAATTGAAAAGAACTTAATAGCAGCTCTAAATTTAACAACTATATGGCTGAAGAGATGGACAAAAATATTGATTTTGATGCTCAAAGGTCTGAATTTTATTTTGAATATGAAACTCAACTGTGTTGGTGAGGCTTATTGGACCATAATTTGAAAATCCATAAATAACAGATTTGTCACACAACCAACCCCCTAAGTACCTTTTTGGAGATGGGGTATTAAATTTTCACTTCTTCTAATAATATTGAATCATCCCTATCACAACTCCACCTTCTTTTGCTCGTCAAGATATTTCCAATGACAGTAAGTTTGCACAGAACTAAGCCCTGGGACAAGAGTTATGACCCTCCTAATATTCTCAAGTTTAAATAGGAATCATCTCTCGTACTGCCATGTGGCATCCTCGTGACATTTCAGTTTCCACACCAACTAACGTGGTGACACCCTCATCCCTACATGGCACTAGCCTAAACTGCCATGGTGGAATTTCATTCCACATAGGCCTACAACCATTCGTTGCTTAGACCTTTTTTCGACACAATCTTTTCTTCCCTCCAACGACTATGGTATCAAGGAATATTCTTTCTCGATACCATCCATTCGTAGTTTGAGCGATTCATGCAATCTCATTACCCCGAGCCCAAGGTATCAAGAAATATTCCCTCTACTATGAACCAATTAAAATTCTTCATTGATATTTCTTAGAATACTGCTCTTTGGTATCCAATTACTTAAACCTTATTAGGAATAATTAATATTCCCCAATTTAATTACCCTTGTAAACGTAATTTTCTCTTATCCAAATAATTAACTTAATAATTATGGACCGATAATTAATGGGTATTTACCTTTTTTCATTCTTCCCCTTATAAGTAGTTTAGTACTGATTTAATTATTACTCATAAGATAATTATAAGTAATTATACTATAATAAGACAAGGTTAGTTAGGCCATAACAAACTTAAATTGGTTAACCTTAATTAAATTACATAATTCACTACTTAACATGATAAGGTTAATTAGGCCAACAAATGTACTTAAGTTGACTAGTCTCAATTAATGTTTATAATTCACTGTCCTCTCTCAACACACAACTCCACACCAAATTTCATGTCATTTAATATATATATATATATATATATATATATATGCATATTTATTTATTTACTAGGTAAAAGGATTAACTATATTCAATTTGATATTTATTATTACATCAATTCAATCCATTTCCAATGTCTTTGCTATTGAAATACGTGCACCCCTTTCTTTACTCCGACCACCAATCACACAGGGGAAATGTTTAATACTATTAAATTATTTATGCGTGGGACATATTTAAACTCTCTCCATCACTCCAATGTGTTTGGAATTTATTTACATGCCTCTTCCAAATACTCCAAAGAGTCAACTCCGAAAGTATTTAGCATTGGAAAAGTCTTGAAACTTGTGCCCATTTATTATATATTAAATGTTATACCAACCCACACGATTATTTAATATAATAAATAATTTAAGTAATTAAAACTCCTTCATGTGCAATATTAAACATTCATAATAGTATCACATTATAATACTATTGAATAATTAAATCAATTTGGACTTGAAACATGTGTACTCCTCTCAACACTCCGACCCCAATCACAAGAGAGTAGGGTTTAATATTATTATATTCAATTAGAACTTTATAAGACCCATGCCATCACTCTGACAACTTCGGGGTTTGTTATGTCACTCCCTCCCATCCACTCTGAATAGAAAAATCCGAACAAAATTTTGGTCTTGGTATTTGTGCGCTTCGTTCGTAACTTCGAAAAGTAGGCTCTGAATAAAAAAGATTATATATATAATAATATAATGTTTCATGTTTTAATTTAATCTCTGGTAATTCATACCTTCTTCACGTACTCACCTCTCAGCCATCCGACAACCAATTATGGTGGAGCAAGGTTAATTATTATAATATATTGAAACTTTTAGAACATAATTCTCATCACAAGTTGAAGCCTTTAGAGTAAATTTGCATGTACCCTTCTCGTTACTCCAATAACCAATCAAGAAAGGGAAGGGGTAGTATTTAAAATTCACTTAAACTTGATAATGTCTATGCCATCGCTCCGATGGATTCATACTTAATTCTCATGCACTCTCCCTTCCACTCCAAAGGTTAGACTTCGAAGACCAATCATCAACAAGTTTAGTTTAATATTTATTATTATATAAATATTTTCACGTTAAAAGGATACATGAAGATACATATATTTTCCAAGCCTTTAATAATTTAACAATTATGCATTTTATACATACTCCTAAGTTGAGAACAAAAATAGAAGAATTTATATAAATCCATTAATGAAGTTTCTCCAACAATCATCGATCTGTCTGAATAAAGTATGAATTTCATATCTAGGAAATTTTAGTGCAGTTAAAAACTTTTACGTATAAGGAAGAAACTTCCAAACTCCATTACTCGCACTTACCAGAACTCACCGATTACTCAAGTTTTCCCATAAAAACATATAAATACATAAATTCATTTACATATATATACCTATATTAAGGAAACATTTATTTGTTTAAATTATTTTTCCATATTAATATATTTTCTTGGAGTCGAATTCTCCATGGTAAAACAATGGTTTTTACCAGGGATTACTAATCCCCTATTCACCTGTATTTCTTTCCTTATTTTAATTCAATTAGGAAAATTTTGTGTTTATTTTCTAATTATTTTTCCTCTATGATAATTTATAAATACTTTTAATGTTTTTCCATATTTGGGATTATTTCATGAAGTCCACACAGATATGATATCCTCTAATCTTTCTCAAATAGGATTTGAGGACATACTAAAATAGAACACTATTAGGCAGAAAAATCACTCTCTTCTTTCAGATGTTTTATATAGATTTTTAATTGTTCAATCATCATTTCCCAAGCATGCATTAAACTGTACAACACAGTCAAGCACAACATCCACTCCCATAAATCTCATTCTAACACACAAATAGTCAAGAGATAAGGAATTAAATGATATGCATTTCAACTAAGACAGTCTCTTTATTTTACTTGAATTTCTCGAGTCACTTTTGTTAGAAATCAAACTTACACAGTTCTAAAACATAGTATAAAATTTTATCTGATCAAAACACTAAAGAGATTTAACCAAATATACTTATCTAGGAACCAGATGGTGATGCAACTGCTGGAAGCGATGCTCTTTTCCGCCCAACCGTAGGCACACCAACTCCTGGATGGATTTACCACTGGCCACCCTCTAGCTAGATCATGATGTTCTAAGAGAGACTCTTCCTTATGTTCAAAAAAAGTCATGGAAGAAGGTTACTCTCCTCCTCCCACAAGAACTTGGCAGATCGATTTTCTCTCCACCAAGAAAGGGGGTCTGCAATGAGTGCTTCATCAGTCACTCATCTTCTCTGCAACCTCGTTTATCAACTTGGTTAGAAAACGCTACCCAACAATTCCTGTACCTAGAAAAAAAAATCATTTTTTAGTTCTCTTCAGAACCAAAGAGATGCATATGCTCTCCCTCTTTAGAAATGGTCACCGCACCCATTCTTGTTGCCTCCCCCTCTCTTCCCACAATTTTCTTGTCTTTTCTTTCCTTTCTCAGCATGATTTCATAGGTCCAAATCCCAATTTCGTGGGTCGGTTCAGGGAGTTTTCAAATGGGTACTCTTCCCATTTCCTCATTGACTCTTGAGGAAGACTCCCCAACTACCATATTGACTAGTAATTAAATTCTCTGGGTCAGAGGACTATTATGAATCTGAACAATTTAAATCTAGCAAATTACTGGTTTGGTAGGGGTCATCTCAACAATTATTGGTTCCCCTCACAATCTCTCTCATGCATCATGACCTACCTTGTAAACCCCTTCAACTGTTATGCAACAATTTCCATTTTAATTAGGAACAAAAATATATATACATTACCTTCTATCAAAAGGTTCATCAATTCCAACATTACACATAATCAGTCTGTCCATAGTCTTTTAGCAGGCTATAGTTATATTTACAAGTTGGCAGAAACATGAGTATTACAATCCCCTCCCCCTTAAAGGAACATCGTCCTCGATAATATACCCGTCGATGTAATATACATGTACAATAGAAAAAAAAATGGGTATGCATGTTTCATGGAATCCTCCATTTCCCATGTAGCTTCATTTGGACCAAAGTGTTTCCACTGCACCTTGACCTGTGTAATGGTTTTGTTCCTAAGTGTGATTTATTTCCTGTCTATTATGCATTGTGTCTCTAGCAGGAATCCTCCCTCTAGTTCCACCTGAATCACAGACCAATCAATTATATGATTATAATCATGTACATATTTCTTCAGTAACAAAACATGGAAAACATTATGTTCCTTCATTATGAGAGGAAGTGTTAGTCTATATGCTACAGGTCTCACTCTATCCAAAATTTCAAAGGGTACACAAAATCGAGGTGATATCTTGGCACAAGTTCCCATTCTCAAGGAACCTTTTCTGGGCCTAACTCGGAGAAACACATGATCCCCTGCTTTGAACTCTCTAGGAGTCCTTTTTCTGTCTGCATATCTTTTCTGTCTATCCTGAGCTACTTTCAGATTCCGTTTTATTTGAACTACTTGTTGTTCTATTTATTTTAGCACGTCTGGACCAAATGTAATTTTGCCTACTGATTTACTCCAACTGAATGAAATATTGCATTTTCTACCATAGAGAGCCTCAAAAGGGCTCATCTTCAATGACTCTTGATAGCCATTGTTATAACCAAATTATACTACTGGTAGGTATTATTCCCACTTCTTAGGTTGATGCATCACATGCATTCTTAACATGTCCTATAACACTTTGTTTAACCTCTTTTTCTACCCATCAGTTTGAGGGTGATATGATGTACTAAATAACAATTTAGTTTCAAAACCAACAAACAAAGATTTCCAAAAATTTGAAGTAGATTTTGTATCTGTGTCTGATATGATTTCCTTAGGCATGCCATGCAATCTAAATATTTATTTCATGAAAATATTGGAAATATGTATTTTCTTACAAGTTGACTTTACGGGGATAAAGTGAGCAACCTTGCTCAGTTTGTCCACAACTACCATAATGGTGTCATTCTCCTTGGTTGATTTAGGCAATCTAGTGATGAAATTCATGGAGATGGTTTCCCATTTCCATTTGGGAATTGGTAGGGGCTGCAACAACCCTGTTGGATGCCAGTCCTCTACCTTAACTTGCTGACATTCTAGACATTTAGCTAAGTAATCAGCGATGCCATTTTTCAGTCTGGGCCGATAAAACATTTTCTTAGTGGCTGTGATCATTTTCTAATAACCCGGATGACTAGTATATGATATTTTATGTAGTTCATCCATTATGAACCTCTTCAAGTCATCACAATATGGAATATACAACCTACCTTTGTAAGTTAGCATGCCATTATTCAACAATTGATAGCCCTCATATTTCATCCTTGTGGGGTCTTGCTCTAGGTATGATTGCACAGTCTTGAAAAATGCATCTGGTTCTTGTGCACTTTTGACTCTCTCATTGATGTATGGTTCACAGGTGCTTACAACTGCAGGGTGAATCACTTTCATACTTCTACTAAGGGCATCAACCACCCTATTTTCTTTTCCTTTAATATGTTGATTTCAAAATCAAACTCACTGAGGAGAGCCATCCATCTAGCTTGTCTAGCATTGAGTTTTGGTTGATCAAACAAATATCTCAACCCACTATGGTATGTCATAAGTACAAATATTCTACCTAGGAAGTAATTCTTCCACATTTTTAGATCATGTACTATGGCAACCAATTCCAAATCGTGGGTCACATAATTGATTTCATGTTCATTCAATTTTATGGATTCGTAGAAAATCGCATTCCCTTCTTGCATAAGGAATCCTTCGATCCCTTCCTTATAGGCATATGTACACACAAGGAAGTCCTTGTTTGGATCTACAATATTCAACACAGGTGCATTGGTTAGAAGGCATTTCAGGTGCTGGAATCTCTCCACATTCTGATGTTCAAAATAATTTAATTCCATTCTTCTCAATGGAGGTGATTGGGCAACGAATCTTGGAAAATCGCTTTATGAACCTTCTATAATATAATGTTAGGCCCTTAAAGTATATGATATCAGATACATCCTTTTGAATAGTCCAACCCATAATGGATTTGATCTTGTCAGGATCAACTGTCACTTCTTCTTCAGAGATAACATGGCCTAAGTAATGGACTTGTTTTTGGAAAAAGTCACACTTACTAAACTTTTCATAGAGTTGATGGTATCTTAACACTTGAAGCACTAACTTGAGATGTTCTTCCCTACTCTTAGAATAGATTAGGATATCATCAATGCAAACCAACAAAAATATATCCAAGATCTTGTTGAGTACATTATTCATTAAGCACATAAAGGTGGTTGGTTCATTGGTAAGCTCAAATGGCACAACCACAAATTCACAGTGCCCATACCTCGTCCTAAATTCGGTTTTGTGGATGTATTCATCCTTAATTCGGACTTGATGGTATCCATACCTCAAGTCAATCTTGGAGAAAATTGTAGCGCCCCTTAATTGGTCAAACAAGTCATCAATCCTTGGCAAGTGATACTTATTCTTAGTGATCATGTTATTAAGTTGTTTATAGTCTATGCACAACCTGAGTGTTCCATCCTTATTCTTCAAAAACAAAGTTGGTGCTCCCCAAGGAGACACACTAGGCTGAATTTAGACTTTTTCCAACATCTCCTTTAGTTGTAGTTTGAATTCAACTAGCTCTGGCGTACTCATTCTATAGGGTACTCTAGACATTGACACCGCTTCAGGTACAAGTTATATTGAAAAGTCAATATCTCCTCTTGGAGGTAGACCCGGTACCTCTTCTGGAAACACATATTTATACTCTCTTAGTATATGATGGTCCTTTAGGCTTGGTTTATTGTCCTCAACATATTTCAACACTTTTATTGCATACAAAGGACATCATTTTTTGCAATACTTCTTCACTTGAAGGGATGATATTTGTTTCACTAAGACATGCTTTTGAATTCCTTGTAGGGTTATTTTTCTCCCTTCTTCATCTTCACACTCCAAATTTTTATTATAACAGTCCAAATTGGCTTTATGGGAAGCCAACCAATCCATTCCAATCAACAAGTCATACAATCCTAAAGGAAGTATGTTTAGGGTTGCTTGGGTGGAAAATCCATTCATAATGAATTGGCATGCTGGTATGACTTATGTTACTTTTATTTTTGTTCCAGTGGCCAACTGTACCAACCATGATTTAGCATGTTTTACTTGCTGCAATTCACATTTCACAACAGTTTGAGGGGAAATATAACTCATATTAGAACCAGGGTCAATTAAAATGGAAACTAGATGGTTGAAAATCATACCTTCCATCTCCACCACTGAAGCTTAGTGTTCAACTTGTCTATTATCCAAGGTTGCATAAATTTGTGTAATGCTCCTAGCTACATCATCGACTGTGGTAGCCTCCTAGATGTTGTAGACCCTCATATTGTCTTGTTGCCTATGTGGATAGTTCCTCAACAAATATTCTTCTCCACAACCCCAACATTTCAAGGGTTCACTATTTGTATTATCGGTCTTTCCTGGGGCTGATCCAAAGGGTTCATTACCACTCTGAGATGGAAAATTCTACTGATACACACTTTTAGTAGGAAGGCTCATCATAGAGATTTTCCCGTGACTCTTAAACCTTGAGGATTTAAACCCCTTCTTCTTAAATCCCAATTTACTTTTCTTTTTCTAGTCCTTATGAGGTTTTTCCTTGTTCTTGATTTTCTCATAGCAATATCTTTCCTTTCGAATAATGTCTTCTAAAGTCTCAGGTTCATCAAAATCAATTTTGTCTCGGAAGGACTAAGGCAGACCACTAATAAAACGTTGCATATTTACCTTTTCATCCTTTATGTAGGGCACATACTTCACCAACTCAATAAATTTGTTGATATATTCATCTATTGTGAGTTGTCCTATCTTGAGTTCATAAAACTCCTTGGTCTTCCCATCATAGTATTTTTCAGAAAAATACTTCTTCTTAAAGTATTTCTTAAATTGTTTCCAAGACAAGTCCTTCTCATGGATTCCTTTCACATTCCTAAGGTCCTCCCACAAAATGGAGGCCTTTCCATTCAAGATGAAAATGGTTATTCGAGCCTTTTAAATTTTCATAGTCATGGACTCTTAAGTACTTCTTCAAGCCAGGTAGTCAAATTTTTGTTTCCCCCCCGCTTTTAATTTCTCCATCGAAAGTGGGTGGTTTGGCTTTCTTAAACTCTTCAGGGTCATGGATCTTGGAATGTTTCCTCTTCTTTCTTCTCCTTTGAGAATGTAAACTAGTCTCACTGCTAGACAATTCCTTGAAGTTGTCAGTTTCCTCACTAGAGGACTCTTCAATTGAATGTCTATTGGCTCCATGTCAGGCCTTCTTTGAGGTTCTTCTCCTTGTGTGGCTACTTTCAGGACCATTCTTTTGTATCTCAGGTGGACTTTGGGTTTTAACATAGTTACCAATTTAATGAAAACTGTGACCTCAAAACGAGAACTCTAGCCCTTAAACCCATATTTTTTCATAAAAAACATGAAAATCAACCCCCAAATCAAAAAGTGGTGCAACCGGTAGCACCATTTTTTGTAACAGGGTCAAAATTACAACTTTTTTCAAGCATGGGCTTAAATGATCAAATGGTTTCTCAAACAAACTTTAAAATCAACCCCGAAATAAAAAAGTGGTGCTACTGGTAGCACCATTTTTTGTAACCAGGTTAAAATTACAACTTTTTTCAAGCATGGGCTTAAAGGATAAAATGGTTGCTCAAAAAAAATCTAAAATCAACCCCCAAATCAAAAAGTGGTGCTACAGATAGCACCAGTTTTTCTAATCGGGTCAAAATTACAACTTTTTTCAAGCATGTCCTTAAAACATAAAATAGTTGCTTAGAAAAACATTACAATCAACACCTAAATAAAAGCGTGACGCTACCTAAAGAAAAATGTTTTTTCTAAACGTTAAAATTGCATCTAATTACGACCTAGTTGAAACTATGACCTTGACAACAAATCCCTACACAAATAAAAAACCTAAAATTGGATCCTAAATGGTCACTTGAAAATTTATTTACTAACTTTTTTTTTTTTCTTTTTCTTAGATTT
>JASDQU010013140.1:149154-166718 GCA_032191745.1 Picea mariana | reverse complement strand
CTCAAAAATTGATCTACACTTTGGATATCATCAGATCAGCATCCGAGAGCAGGACATAGAGAAGACGACATTTCGATGTCATTTTAGACACTTCAATTTCCTGGTTATGCCATTTGGGCTAACCAATGCACCCGCTACATTCCAGTCTTGCATGAACCATATATTTAGGGATTAGTTAAGGAAAACAGTCTTGATTTTCTTCGACAACATCTTGATCTATAGTCATTCATGGCAAGAGCATATGAGGTACCTGAATGAGGTATTGAGCATCATGGAGGCATAGTCATTATATGCCAAAGAGTCCAAGTGCGAGTTTGGTATGAAAAAGCTGCTTTACTTAGGCCACATCATTAGTGCACAGGGGGTATAGGTGCACCAAGAGAAGATCAAGGCCATTCTGGATTGACCGACGCCCAGGAACATGAAAAAATTGAGGAGCTTCTCCGGGCTGTGCATCTATTACATGCGGTTCATCTGGGGTTTTTCTCAGCTTGGAGCACCGCTGACATACCATACCAAGAATGGGGCCTTCATACTGACTGATAAATCACAGGAAGCCTCTAATCACATGAAGGAAGTCATGGGCACTTGTCCAGTGTTGGCACTACTAGACTTCACCTTGCCATTTGTACTAGAGTGTGACACATTCGGTGAAGGGATTGGTGCAGTTTTGATGTAGGGAGGAAACCCCATTGTATTTGAGAGCCAGAAGCTTATTCAACCTGAGAGGTTGTACTCCATTTATGACATGGAAATGTTGGCAATCATGCATGCCTTGACCAAGTTCGGACAATATTTGATGTGCAACAAATTTGTGGTTAAGACCGATCACAATAGTTTGAAGTATTTCCTTGAGTATAAGGAACTCAATGAGCGCCAACAGAAATGGGTGACGAATGTACAGGAATTTGACTTTGACATAGAGTATGTCAAGGGGAAGAAGAACATTGTGGCTGATGCAATATCGAGGAGACCTGTGGCATGTTCTTTGATGGAGATTTCAAAAGATTGGAAATCCCACTTGTTAGTGGAATATTGCAAGAAAACGTTCTCTTCTGAAGTGATGGATGGGAAGATACAGGATGACCAGTATAGGGTCATTGACGATGTCATATTTTAAAAGGATAGAGTCTACTTGGTGCCAGATTTGGGGCTCAAGAAGAAGATCCTCACCACAGTTCATGATTCACCTCTAGCAGGCCATCAGGGGTTTTTCAAAACCTACAGAAAGATCAAAGAGAGGTTCTCGTGGAAGGGCCTCGAATAGGATGTTATGAGACATGTCAGTGAGTGTGTGAATTGCCAGCAGAACAAGTCAGAGCATGCTCTTCTAGCAGGGCTACTTCAGCCACTCCCCATTCTAGAGCGGAAATGGGAGATTATATCTATGGACTTCATCACTGGTCTACCCAAGGTCCAGGGCAAGGACTGTATCTATGTAGCGGTCAACAGATTGACCAAGTTTGCTCACTTCTATGCCATACTGATAGATTACAACGTAGTTCAAGTAGCCAAGATTTTCTTCAGGGAGGTCTTCAGACTTCATGGGTTATCAAAGAACATTTTTAGTGACAGGGACAGTGGGTTCATAGGGACATTTTGGAGAGAGTTTTTTAGGTTGGTGGGGATAGAGTTGACACCTAGCACCAGCTATCACCCTCAAATAGATAGGTAGACCAATATTGTCGACAAGTGGGTTGAAGGGTATTTGAGGAACTATGTAGGAGGACATCAGAGAATGTGGGTAAAGTGGTTACATTTAGGAGAACATTGCTACAACACCACCTTCCACATGTCCATTGGTATGACACCCTTCCAAGAATTGTACGGATATGATGCTCCCACTTTGGTAGACTTGGTATTCGAGGAGAGCAAATCTCCCAAGGACAAGGATTGGATCATAGAGAGTCGGGAGATTCTCAATTTGTTGAAAGAGAACCTACAGACGATGCAAAATTGATAGAAGATAAGTGTGGATAGGCACAGGATAGAGCACATCTTTGAGGTTGGAGATTTGTTTTTCTTGAGACTCCAAAAATATAGATAGTCATCTCTGAAGAAGAGTGGGGCTGAGAAGCTCAAGCCCAGATTTTATGGTCCTTACAGGATCATGTGTCGAGTAGGCAAGGTTGATTATGAGCTAGAGTTTCTAGAGGGGAGCAAGATTCATAACATGTTCCACATGTCTTTCCTCGAAAATACAGTTGGACAATTCATTAGCACATCAGAGGAGCTTCCCATGTTGGATGAGGAGGGACAGTTGGAGTTAGTTCTGGAGGAGGTTTTGAGTTCCGAGAGAGGAAATTGAGGAGCAGGGTCATCAGAGAGTGTTTGATCAGATGGAGAGGGCTTTCAGTAGAGGACGCTACTTGCGAGAGCGAGCAGGTGTTGCAGTACCCTGGACTGGTATTGCTTGAGGACAAGCAATTTTAGGAAGGGAGGACTGTAATGTCCCTTTCCAAATAGGAGCTCCAGAGAGGAGGCTTAATGGTTTAAACTGTCATGTTAGACTATAGACAGGGCCAAAGAGGCATAAACAGGGTTACTAGAGGTCACTCCAGTCAGAGGTGTTATATTTGGAAAGTGACATTGAGCTAAAAAGGGTTAAAAGCGCTTTTAATTCATTATGAGCTTAAAATAGAAGTCAACAATGAATTAGGGTTTCAGCAGTGATTTAGGGTTTTGGAAGTCAACAGTGAATTAGGGTCTTAGCATGATTTAAGGTTTTGGAAAGCTATAAAGGAAGGGTCAGCGACCTAATTCATCATTATGCAGATTATGACTTATCATTGAGGATAAGAGGTGTATCTCAGAAGAGATAGTTCAGCGGATTCCAGGAGGAAGACACCAGTTGGCTGATTTCAGTGTTGAGAGACACACCCTAGTCACCGGGGAGATCATTCAGGTCTTCCATCATTCTTTAGTAGCAATTACACAGTGTTCAGCAGCAAGGGCGCATTCATCCAGAGTGAGGGTGCAGCTTCTGAGAGGGTTTTTAGTCGATTTATCCTATCCAGGGAGAATTCTGAGATTTCCCTCTAACCCATTTGAGAGGAAGGAAAGGCGCATATTTTGCCTGGTTCCTCATCATATTATGACAGAAGAATTAATTGGGGTGCATTTTCTAGACTTGGATGTGTGACACTTTTAGCGGATACATTTGGGGTTCTAGAGTGAGCATCATGCCATATTAAGGGAAACCCTTCTGACCCATTTCACAATAGACCAAGGCGGTCATTTTGAGACACATCTCGTCTGATTTCGATGATGGAATCACTAGGACACATTTTTTCTAGAGAAAGAGGGGCACATTCCCTCAGAGGGATCCATCTGGGGTCCAAAATCACCAACATAAGGCTTTGACAGTTACCATTACTGAGGACTAGAGCAGGGCGCATCATTTGGGATAGTTTCCAGGCCATTTCGAAAAGTACATCTCCCAGGGCGAACTTTCCAGACTTCCAACAGTTACCATCAGAGCTGCCATAGTCCTAGCACATCCATTGATTCTGCAATGCTCCCATATTTTGGGTATTATCTTTTAGTTTCTTATTTGTATTCTGGCTAAGATACTTTGTATGTTGATCTAGTCGAGTATTTTCAGTTTATTCAGTCGCATTTGGCCATTTTGTAATCCACGGAGATATCAAAATATAAACTTTGCAGTCCTTTATCTCATTTGTTATTTGTATGATCATGTATATGTTGTAAATGATTAATCCTACTCACACATTAGAAGAATTTTTTAGACTATCCAAGTCAGGAACATTACACTCAGGCTACAACCTGAGGGAAGCTCCAACTCCTCAATTCTCTTGCTCCAACTAGAAGGAGGCTACAACCCCATATGTTCGTTGGCTACAACTAGAAGGTGGATACGATAGCCTATCCTTTCCCCGTCCAACCACCTTGAAATATAAGTGCCAAATGTAGATGACCTGTCACTGTCACTAAATCAAATAAATTGTAGTTGTCACTGTCCATACCTTTTACTATCAATACTGTCACAACCTGTACCAAAATTCTTCAAATACTTTCTTGCAGATCCGGGGCCAATCTATTATGCAACACGTGGATGTATGCGTCTTTCTTTACTGTAACTCACAGATGTTCGCGCCTCTCTTTGCTGCAACTTGAGGACTAGCACAATGCTCTGCTAGTATCACTAATAATGTCTCTATCACTCTATTTGTGTCATTGTCTCAGTGTCAATCATTGTTTGATCTCTCTATATCTACTAAAAATCGACTGATTTGATAGAAAATAATGCTCATCAAATATCCAAGTAGATCTAACACAACCATGTACTAGGTTCATAAAGATGTCTCACTGATCTTGTGTGATATAAGAAACCCTTATGTTAACCATACATCAAACCCTCACTGTTATGCAATCACAATATGTACTAATAACAATATGTCTCAACCATAAACCCTCAACCATACTCCAAATAACACAAGATATGTCTTAACAAGATGCCCAATGAAGTGTCCCAATAATAAACAACCAATACAGTAGCATTGTATCCTTATAGATCTTTATTATATAGAATATACCATACAACCAATATTCCCTTAAGGGAAAAATCTCAATCTCCCATGGCCATACTCCAAGCATTCACCAAAGACCTACTTAAGACAAGTATAACATACCTTTTGTTACTGTAGATATCTCTATTATACATTCTCATAGTTAGACCTTCCTATAGCCTCTTCTTAGCTCTACAACTTGTCATTGATGATAGATAAGATCTTCCTTTTCTTCATCTTTGGCAAGAGATCCATTCTCTATCTTCAATAAACTCACGGGTATCCGCACTTTGTCCCACTATGGCCCACAGATTTTCGCTTCCTTCTAGTACTGCAACATGCAGATGTCTTCAGTAAAAATCTAGTTCAATAACCACAATCTCAACCCTTCGACTCCTACAAATTCTCTTCATTGCTTCAGACTCACTGCTTTAGATTTTTTAATCATACCTTCCCATAAAATTTCATAAACGAGAAATTCAATGTGCTCAAATATGTGCCAATGGGAGACCCTTTCTCTCTTATTTATACTCTCCAAGTAGTTTCCTTTAGGGGTTATCTTCTAATTGTTTTACCCAACTTCTCTCTTTTAGGGCTAAACCACTTTCAACTACTATACCCACTTGCAACCACTTTACCATAAATAATAAACTCACCACTTCTTTTTGCAACTAATTTATTTTTAATTATTTTCTTATTGCAACAACTTTACCCATGATTAACTTCTAGTTACAACCACTTTGACTAGTAAAATTCTTCTAGGAGCTTCTAGAATACTTGACTTCTTTGAATTTATAAAGGCTTCTAGATAACTCATGTGGCTTGATAGGAATGTGCTTCATCTTGGAGTCCATCAATGGATTCTTTAAGATATTGATGGCGCTTGTGTTATCACAAAATATCAAAATGGGATCATCATACTCAACTTGTATATCTTTCAATGTTTGTTTCATTTATAGGACCTGTGTGCAACATGTTGTTGCTACAATATACTCTGCTTCGACTGTAGACAATGATATTGATGATTGTTTCTTAGTTAGCCAATATACGAAACACTCACCCAAGTAGAAAGTTGCTCGACTTGTACTTATACTATCTTAAACTTCAATTAACATAAACTTCAATTAACAAAATACTATCTTGATTTACCTTGATGTAGAGGTTGTTGTCTGTATTCCCTTTTCTGAACCCTTTCTACTCTAAGTATCTGTCTAGTCTAGAATACCATGCTCTAGGGGCATATTTAAGACTATACAAGGCCTTTTTCAACTTGTAAACATAATTTTCATTCTCTGATAACTAAAATCCTTCTAGTTGCTCAATGTATACTTCTTCCTCTAGATCCCCATTTAGGAAATATGATTTCACATCCATATGATACACTTTAATATTCTTGGAGCATGCATAAGCTAGGATCAATATGATTGATTTTGTTATGGAAATTGGCAAAAACATATCTTCAAATTATATACCTTCAACCTGAGCATATCCTTTCAGTACCAATCTTGCTTTGTTCCTGGTAACCTGTCCATCTTTGTTCAATTTGTTTTTGAAGACCCACTTTGTACCGATCAAATCCTTGTTTCTTAGCCTTGGAACCAGTTCCCAAGTGTCATTATTCTTTATCTGATCTAACTCTTCATCCATTGCTTTGATCCAAAATTTATCCTTGTTGGCTTCTTCAAAACTGCTTGGCTCAATTTTGGATAGTAGTGCTAGGTGCAACTTTTCTGGTGAATGAATTCTTCTTCTAGTTTCATCTCCTGCATATTTATTCTTGATAATATGGCCTAATGGATGATTCTTCTGTATTCATCTGCTAGGTTTCTTTGGAGGTACTTTAAAATCTTGTCATTATTTATATTCTTTCATCTACTCTCCTTCATCTTCCTCTTCTTCTACTTCTTCTTCGTGAACCCGTTCCATTGAATCCTTGTCTTCTTCTTTTATCCTTCATCCACCTGTCTCATCAAACATCACATTGATGCTTTACACAATTTTGTCGAGCCTTAGGTTGAAGCATTTGTATTCTTTCCTTGTTCTTGAGTACCCAACAAGTGTTCATTTGTCAACACAAGATTCAAACTTTCCCATTTTTCCATCTTCTCTTTTAATGTAGTATTTGCTTCCAAAAACTCTGAAAATGCTTCACATTCGATAGTCTTCCTTTCCATATCTCATAGGGAGTTTTATCACAGTTTTTTATGAGAATTGATTTGTTTTGAATGTGAAATGTTGTATGCATTTCTTGTACCCAAAATATGTCTGTCAACTTGGAATCCATTAACATAGTTCGAGTCATTTCCTGTACTGTCATGTTCTTCCTTTCGTCGACTCCATTTTGTTGTGGTGTCCTAGCAACAGAGAATTGCCTCTTTATCCCATGCTTATTGCATAAGTCCATAAATTCCTTTGAACTAAACTCCCCTCCATTAATTGATCTCAAAAATATGATTTTCAAATCTATTTCATTTTCAACCATCTTCTTGTATATATTGAAGTTCTCGAATTCCTTTGATTTCTTCCTGAGAAAATAAATTGTCATAATTATTGTATAGTCATCAACCAATAGAATAAAGTATTGCTCACCTTTCAACCCCTTTGTTCTAGTTGGTCCAACTAGATCAATATGCACAATTTCCAGTGGTTTTGTTGTGGAGTATTCCTTTGATTTGAACTTGGTCTTGGTTTTCTTTCCTTGTTGACAATGCTTGCACAATGTGTTTTTCGGCTTCATGATTTGGAGCACTTATCTGACTTATTCCTTTTTGCTGACCTTGACAAGATTATAAAAATTTATGTGACCCATTCTTCTATGACATAGCCAAACTTCATCTTCCTTTCCTAAACAACACTTTTCCTTTCCAATTTCATTTAGTACATATATGTTGCTTGGATTTCTTACATCTTTAACCACCACTTTGTCTGAATATGTTTTTCTTATATCGTATTTTTGTGAATAAAAAACACATTTGTGACCTTGGTCAGACATTTTTCGTACACTCAGAAGATTTTGTTTCATATATTTCACTAGTAGAACATTTTTTTCCTTGGCATCCTTACTTCCAATCTTGATTGTGCATCTTCCAATGATTCTGGCTGATTTATCGTCTCCAAAAGAGACTAGACTATCTCTTTCCTTTTTCAATGTTAAAAACTTGTCCTTATCACCTGTCACGTGCTTTGAAAAACCACTATCAACATACCAACCAGGTTTCTTTTGTTGAGCTTGTAGAGTCAGTGTTCATTCTTCATTGGTGTATTGATTATGCTTCCTTATCCATATTCTTTGAGGTTCATGTATGTAACTATTTTTTTTGTTGTTGTGCTTCTCTTGGAGGAATTGTCATTCTACAATCTTTGGCCTTGTGTCCAAATTTGTTGTACATGTCGCATTCTACTTCAGTACTCAAGGATTCAAACCTGTTGCAGTTTTTGTTTTGTGTTTCCCTAGGCCTTCTTCAATAATCATTTCGTGCATAAATTTCATGGTTGTTTCTGTTCCTATTATTTTCTCTGTAATTTACAACCTTGTGTCCAAAATTGTTACATGAATAACATATTCCAAGGAATATAGTTTGATACCTAGGAGTTGAATAACTTCTAAAGGGAGTTACTCTTTTGAATCCGTCTTCTTCTTGAGGCATTTTTTTTCTAACTTCTTCTAATTTTGAAATTTGAGTCTTCTGGGTGGTGGAGTATCTTTTTGATCTTCCATATGAAACTTCTTGTCTTGCTCCTTCTCAGTAGATCCTATGAATGTCTCTGTGTAGCTTCTTGGTTTTTTTTCTTGATCTGTTGTTTTTGAGCTTGACCCTTTGTATGCCTGGTTGTATCCTAGTTCAGACTTTTCATGGTGTGGCCTTTGACTTCTACTAATCTCATCCAAAACTTTCGAGTTGTTCTACATATTTTTCTTCTGAAGGCCTTTTCTCAATGTGAAAATCTTTGCTTCCAAACTTCCAATGATCTTGTCTCTTTCTTC
Source organism: Picea mariana (assembly GCA_032191745.1). Taxonomy (NCBI): domain Eukaryota; kingdom Viridiplantae; phylum Streptophyta; class Pinopsida; order Pinales; family Pinaceae; genus Picea; species Picea mariana. The sequence goes on along the minus strand of JASDQU010013140.1, from coordinate 158,204 downwards.
TAGCTGTTCTTTGAGTGCTTCTTCAATTCTCTTTTCTTATTCTACTTGGATTTTTAATTTAGTTATCATCTTCTCGATTTCTTCGGAGTTGGAATTTTGAACTCCCTCTTTTATTTTTAGTTCTTGTGGAAGTGACTTATTTTTCTTCTTTTCTCTATTTTTATAACGTCTATGACACTCAACAATTATTATCTGTAATCAACTTCTGCCTCTTCATATTCTTCTTAGAAACCTTATTCATTGAATTCTTATACTACCATGAATAATACCCTTTCTGTATCACTATCACTGACTTCATCTTCATCTAATGAGGAACTGTCTTCTTTGGTGCAAAGGATTTTCTTGAAAATTTTCTTTTTGTTTCCTTTTAGGGTCATCTTCTTCATTTATTTTCTTTATGTTACAAGGAAATTTATTAGAAAAATGACCAATACCATAACAATTAAAACAAATCAATGGGAGCTTACCTTTATATTTTTTGGTTCCCTTTTTCAGTGTTCCGACAAAGTTATATACTTATTCATCATCTTCTGATACATCATTGTTGCTACTATCTGACTTTGCCTTTTGCTTATTCTTTTGATTTGTCTTCTTGGATTCCTTGAATGCGGCTTCCATTTAACCAAATTGTCTTGATCTGTCCTCATCTCATACGTTGTGAGTGTCCCATGCAATTCATCCATGGTCATTGTAGTTAGGTCCACTCTCTCTTCTAGTGTTGAAATCTTTGAATCAAATCTCATTGGTAGGGATCTCAGTACCTTTTTGACAACAATTGATTCCTTTATCTCATCTCCCAGACATTTGATATTATTTACTAATTCATCAACTCTTATAAAGTAGGTTTTTATGTCTTCATCTTCATTCATCTTCAATTGTTCAAACTTTTCTATGAAAATTTGAAGTCTAGCTTCCTCGACTTTCTCATCTCCTTCATATGTATTCTTCATGTTGTCCTAGATTTATTTCATGGAATCACAGTGCATAACCTTGGTGTATATTGATTTAGTCACACCATTCAGGACTGCACGTGTGTCTCTTGAATTAATTTCTTCAAGTTTCTTTCCATCATTATCTATTGGAGGAGTGGTAGGTGCTTTGTATCCATCTACTACTGATCGCTAGACATCAAATCCTAGTGCCTGTATGTGTTTCTTCATTCTTCTCCTCAAGGAGGAATAATATTCCCCATCAAACTATGGTATCCCAATCTTTTAGTAATCCATGATCTCCTTCCAGTGGTTAAACTACCTTTTCAAGGACCTGCTCTGATACCAATTGTTGGATTACTAAGAGGGGGGTGAATAAGTAATACTACTTTTTAATTATTTTTAACCACAATGTATATAAGTGTTACTAGATTTATGATCAATTAACCAATATCATTTAATGAGTGCAGAATAAATAAACCATGAACAATGAGCAATCATACACATACACAGTACATCGATAGTTTTACGTGGAAACCCAATGCTGGAGAAAACCACAAAATGATTTTTCTTATATGTCTTTAAGAAGTACATTCATTCGAAACACCAACTTCCTTTATTTTCCAGCTCCAGCTGGAAGGAGGATCAAGCCCCCTAGATTCTCAGGCTAAAACCTATAGGAAGCTCCAAATCCCCAATTATCTGGCTTCAACCAGAAGGAGTCTACAACCCTCTGTGTTCTCTGGCTACAAAAACCTATCCTTGCCTTGTCCAACCACCCTGAAATATAGTTCCAAATGTAGATGAACTATCATTGTCACTGAATCAAATAAACAGTAGCTATCAATCCTGTCACTAAATCAAATAAACTGTAGCTGTCAATGCTGTCACTGAAATCCTGTCACAACCTATACCAAAATTCTTCAAAAAAATACCTACAACTCCATGACCAATATATTTTGCAACACATGGATGTCTGCATCTTTATTTACTAAAACTCACAGATGTTCGCATATTTCTTTACTGCTACTCGTGGATGTCCACGTCTTTCTTTTCTGCAACTCACGGATGTTCATGCCTTTGTTTGCTGCAACTCACAGAATAGCACAATACTTTGCCAGTATCACTAATATTGTCTCTGTCACTCTATTTTTGTCACTGTCTTAATCTTAGTCACTTTTTGATCTCTTTGTATCTGCTAAAAACCGACTGATCTGATAGAAAATAATACTCATCCAATATCCAAGTAGATCTAACACGACCATGTACTAGGTTCATGCATATGTCTCACTGACCTTGTGTGATATAAGAAACCCTTATATTAACCATACATCAAACCCTCACTATTATGCTATCACAATCTGTATTGATAACAATATGTCTCAACCACAAACCCTCAACCATACTTCAAATAACACAATGTATGTCTTAACAAGATGTCCAATGAAGTGTCCCAACAAAAAACAACCAATACAATAGCATTATAGCTCTACATATATGTATTTTACAGATACGCCATACAACCAATAGTCCCTTAAAGGAAAAATCTCAGTGTCCCATGGCCATACCCCAAGCATTCACCAAAGACATACTTAAGACAATTATATAACATATATTTTGTTACTGTAGATAGATCTACGGTACCTTATCACAGTTAGACCTTCCCGTAGCCTCTTCTCATCTCTACAAATGTTACTGATGATAAATATGGTCTTTTGTTCTTCATCTTTGGCAACAGGTCTATGCTTTATCTTCACTAAACACGCGGGTATCCATGCTTCGTCCCATTGTGACCCGTGGGTGTCCATGTCCTTCTAGTACTGCAACATGTAGATTTCTTCAGTAAAAATCTAGTTCAGTAACCACAGTCTCCACCCTTTGACTCCTGCAACTTCTTATCGTTGCTTCAGACTCACTACTTTAGATTTGTCAATGATAACTTCCCATAAAATTTCATAAAAGAGATATTCAGTGTGCTCAAATAGGTGTCAATGGGAGACCCTTTCTCTCTTATTTGTATTCTCCAAGTAGCTTCCTTTAGTGGTTATCTTCTAACTATTTTAGTCAACTTCCCTCTTTTAGGACTAACCCACTTTCAACTACTTTATCCACTTGCAACCATTTTACCATAAATAGTAAACTCACCACTTCTTGTTGAAACTAATTTATTTTTAATTATTTTCTTATTGCAACAACTTTACCCATGATTAACTCCTAGTTACAACCACTTTGAGTAATAAAATTATTTTATGAGCTTCTAGAATACTTGATTTATTTGACTTTCTAGGGGCTTCTAGATAACTCATGAGGGTTCTCTAACTTCACTAGGCCATATCTCCTCAATCGCGAGGAACTATGTGACGTACCACATATCACCGAAAACCACACAACATATAGTATCCATATATGATAGTCTTTCCTAAAAATTTACTTATCTTCATTACATTATTCCAACACAGAGGGGGTCCCTTGTCCCACAAACAAGGGGATCTCATACACCAATTTAGTGTCTAACTTGGTTCTGACCTTAAAAAAAGATTATTTTTATTATTATCCATGTTGGCTATCTCAAGTGGTTGAGTGTTGTGGTTTTACGAATGTGGTCTCAGGGTCAAATACTCGACAAATTATTTTTTCTCTTTAATGAGATTGAAATTGTTAAACCTCTCACTCGATGTCTAAACCAGATTCAAATAAATTTAAATGAAAAATATCATCAAATTATAAAAATATATTTAAATAAAATAATAAATAAATTTAATTAAAAAATTAACATGTTATTATGTTTTTCTTCAATAAAACAATAATACAATATTAAATAATTGTAATAAATTAATTACTATATTACTTTCCTTATGTATTAAATACAATCAATTCATTTTTTTTTATTTGAATGCTATTTTCATTTAAAATTTATATAATATAATATTAAATAAATTTAAAAAATTAATTATTATATTATTTTTCTTTCACATAAAAATATAGTATTAAATATGCTTAAATTTATATTTTTTTATTTAAATAGTGTGGGAAAACTATGAAGTATTTTTTTTTAATTATAAGAATTGAATCTGCTTCAACATATTATTTATGGAAAATGAATTTAAATGATAAAGATAACAATCATTCCTTCCAAAAACTATATAGACTAGAAACCTTTTCATATTTATTTATTATTTATTTATTTTTTTTTTATTTTATAATTTAATATTTTTTTTATCTCTAAACAAATATTATATCATTATTTATCTTAATTTATTTAATTAGTATGAAAGAATCAACTCCAAATTAAACACCTTTCTATCTAAATGTTTTATATCTAACTATATTAAATCCATTGCCATAACTTCCTTTCAAATTATCATTTAAATTCATTTTTTTTATTAATTTGAAAAAGGTGTTCAATATTTCTATAATTTGAATATGTTTCACACTAACATTCTCTAAAAACTTAGAGACAAATTTATTTAAATAAATAAATTATCAAATCACAAATATATGTGGATTTTTTTTTTCTTTATTTTAGTATAAAAATAATAATAGAAAAATTCATGTTATCAACAATGAAGTTGTTCATAAGATATGGTGTTATGGGTGAATTGGGATAAAAATATATTTGTGGTAAATTAGGCTTGTAAATCAGTGCATAAGTTCATTTTCTTATTTATTTATTTTTCTTTTCAATATGAACACTTCACCACATATTCTAAAACTTCAACCTTTAAGGAGGTATGTCTAGCAAATTTATTCTAGAAAGTTTATGAACAAACAGAAGCATTAGAGAAAAATAAACAGAAACATTAGAGAAAAATAAAATAAAGAGAGAAGTGAAATTCCACATAAAAAATTAAATTGTTAAAAGACAATATTGAGACACAGAAAGAGATTAGAATAAACTTAGAGACTCATTTGCATAAAATAAGGCTAGAATACAAGATATGGAAAAAAAAAACAATCAATCCAAAAAAGTAAATATCAAGAGAGATAGGATTAAAGAGCTAGAAGAAAAACTAGCTAACAACTTGGCCCTAATTAGTTTTGAAAATAAATTGGAGATCAAACCCATCAAAGAGGAAATAAACAAGCTAATCGAGTTGGACCATGCCGATAACAAAAGAACCTAACATGCTAGCAATAGTAAAATAACTAGAAAATAAATCACAAATTGAAACAACTTAGATCATAACTCTAGGGAAAATAATCAAACATAAAAATAGGTTGATCCTTTTCAAAGTAAGTTGTAATAATCATAAATATAGCATATCCATTAAATCCCCAATTATTTGGCTCCAACCAGAAGGAGTCTACAACCCTCTGTGTTCTTTGGCTACAAAAACCTATCCTTGCCTTGTCAAACCACCCTTAAATATAGTTCCAAATGTAGATGAACTATCGTTGTCACTGAATAAAATAAACTGTAGCTGTCAATCCTGTCACTGAATCAAATAAACTGTAGCTGTCAATCCTATCATTGAAATCCTGTCACAACCTATACCAAAATTCTTCAAAAAAATACCTGCAGCTCCATGACCAATATATTTTGCAACATGTGGATGTCTACATCTTTATTTACTACAACTCGCAGATGTCCGCATATTTCTTTACTGCTACTCATGGATGTCCACGTCTTTCTTTTCTGTAACTCATGGATGTTCACACCTTTGTTTGCTGCAACTCACAGATTAGCACAATACTTTGCCAGTATCACTAATATTGTCTCTGTCACTCTATTTTTGTCACTGTCTTAATCTTAGTCACTTTTTGATCTCTCTGTATCTGCTAAAAACCGACTGATCTAATAGAAAATAATACTCATCCAATATCCAAGTAGATCTAACACGACCATGTACTAGGTTCATGCATATGTCTCACTGATCTTGTGTGATATGAGAAACCCTTATATTAACCACACATCAAACCCTCACTATTATGCAATCACAATATGTATTGATAACAATATGTCTCAACCACAAACCCTCAACCATACTTCAAATAACTCAATGTATGTCTTAACAAGATGTCCAATGAAGTGTCCCAACAAAAAACAACCAATACAATAGCATTATATCTCTACATATATGTCTTATACAGATATACCATACAACCAATAGTCCCTTAAAGGAAAAATCTCAGTGTCCCATGGCCATACCCCAAGAATTCACCAAAGACATACTTAAGACAATTATATAACATATATTTTGTTACTGTAGATAGATCTACGATACCTTATCACAGTTAGACCTTCCCGTAGCCTCTTCTCATCTCTACAAATGTTACTGATGATAGATATGGTCTTTTGTTCTTCATCTTTGGCAACAAATCTGTGCTCTATCTTCACTAAACTCGCGGGTATCCACGCTTCATCCCATTGTGACCCGCGGGTGTCCACGTCCTTCTAGTACTGCAACATGCAGATTTCTTCAGTAAAAATCTAGTTTTGTAACCACAGTATCAACCCTTTGACTCCTGCAACTTCTTGTCATTTCTTCAGACTCACTACTTTAGATTTGTCAATGATACCTTCCCATAAAATTTCATAAAATGGATATTCAGTGTGCTCAAATAGGTGTCAATGGGAGACCCTTGCTCTCTTATTTGTACTCTCCAAGTAGCTTCCTTTAGGGGTGACGCAAACGGCCACCCCAGGCACGTCCCTCCACCAAGACCTTCTTTTTCTCGGCCTGAAGAGCTAAAATTCTCCTCCGATCCCTTATCAGGACTTTCTCAGCCCACATTTTCTCTTCGTCACCCGATCCCTTTCCTTAACTCCCGGCGGATCGTAACTCGCGACCTCGCTACTCGCGATACCAACCTTTTGGGTTTTTGACCTTCGATACCCGACGTACTGAGGCTCCAATACACATGTGTGACTTGATCTGTCCACACCTGTCACTTCATTCGAGATTATGCGCTATCGCGACCTCGCTTCCTCGCAACTTCTCTACTTGTGAGGTTTAACAATTTTCCCGACGACTCCCAAGGTCCGAAGTGCCGAGACTCGCGATCTTGCTCCCTCGCGACTTCGCTACTTGCGAGATCAAATGACTCCTACCTTGACTTCCGAGGCCCGAGACGTCGAACCTCTGATGGGTTACGCCACCTGTCCTCCACTATCTCCTATGGCCCACACTACCTACGTGGTTGTCGGAATATCGCCTCTCACTCTTTCGCAACTTCCGTTGCATAGATTTGGAGTCTCGCCTCATGAACTTCCGATATGCCAATCCACGAGTAGAACCACGCTCCTTGTGACCCCAATTTTGCGGCTCCTATCCTCCTGAGCTTCGAACCTTTTCCACCCCTGCACTGTAGCCTCCTTGCACCTCGCAAGGTCTAACGTCCCACGGATCTTCGTGAGATCTCCTCGGAGAATTTCGTCTACCTGTTTCTTCCTTACACTATCCAGGAAACGATAAGTCATTCTTCTACAGGACTCGTCACCCTACACGCTAAGCTTCAGCACCTGCTTCAAACGCTTTGATGCACTATCTCTCTATGAAATCCTTCGACGGATTCGAAGGCCTACTCCTCCTAAGCTTGTTCTCGACTTCTCAAGTCCTCCTGAGAACTTCTTGCGCGCACTCCCTGCGGAAAATCTTCAACAATGTCTAAGTGTTGAAGTCCTTCGACCCTGCGCACTCCTGCAGCAGTAGTCTTTCAATACTTTGCTCAGAATCACAACTCTGAGACTTCACTTGGCCTGTGCACTTCTTGTACGGCACTATGCCTATCTGCACTCTTCAAGAAATGAGAACAAAAGCCTTCTCTAATTGAACCCTGCAGTCACGCACTCCTTGCGGACAAATTCAACTGCACTCCTTGCAGGAATCTTCTGGCTCACTTAGAGAAACAATTGAAACTCATTCACTCACCCTCTCAGACTTCAATTCAACTATGAAATCACATACACAGCATATAAAAGCACATGTATAACAGAAAGCAAATATTCATGAGCAAACCATCAACACACAGAGAATAGACACATAACCATGAAATTGAATCAAAGATTTCTTCTATTAATTCAATATTTGTACATGAAATTTCTCTACACAGTGCTTTGCCTGCTCTCCTCTTCTGCTCCTGAATGAATAATAATGTTACAATGTACAAAGGAGGGTGTCTATATCCTTTTTCCCTCTCGAACTCTAAACTATCAAATCGAGAATTAAATATTCTATCTACTTTACATTAAATCTATTAAATGCCTCATCTACCTAAGGACGAGAGCTATCCGCTCAAGGTCCATTACAATACAAGTGCGCAGTCTCTTAAATGAATCATTTAAGATCACACAACCATTCCAAAGTGTTTTCAAAATGTGTGCTAGCTTATCTAGCTGTCTTCCTACTCGATGTGTTGGCTCTCTTGACGTATGGGCGATGCTCCTGCATCATACTCCTCGGCTTGAAAAATTTCATGGGCTCCTGTCCATGAGCTCCTGCATGGTTTGTCCATGCTTCTGTATCACTGCTTCTGTCTCCTAGCTGGCATCTTCCACTGGGTGGTTCTTCCACTTGACCAAGTACTCGAAATACTGCTTTAACCTAGTTTTCTTACCCACTCACTTATCCAGTATGCACTCCATCTGCGGTTTCTCTGCAACTAGTAATTGTTTCGTCCATTGGATCACTGGTTCCTCAGTTCCAGTGTCTGCTTCTCCAGCCCTATATGGGTATAAATCTGAAACATTAAATATCGAAGATATCCCGATACCATCCGACAACTCAATCTCATATGCATTTTCTCCAAATTTCTTCAGGACTTTGCAGGGTCCGATTTTCTTCATTTTCAACTTATTGTATGTTCCCCTCGGAAACCTTTCCTTCCTCAAGTGTGCTAGAACTAAATCACCCACTTCAAACCGAAGTTGTCTCTGATGTTGATCTGCTATGCGCTTATACTCCTGATTTGAATCAATCAATCGCTGCTTCACTCTGCTGTGAAGTTCATTCATCGCTTCCATGAACTCTTCTGCACTAGCGCTGCTAGTAGCGTTCTGTTCTGAATCCCTCAGTTCAGAAACTCCTCTCGATTGTGTTCCATACACAATCTGAAATGGACTTTTTCCTGTACTCCGATTCACTGAATCATTGTATACGAACTATGCCTATGGAAACACAT